>VYXC01003643.1:6973-215229 GCA_013397175.1 Platysteira castanea | reverse complement strand
GCGCCGCGCCTGGCCGCCGCCGGCACCCCGGCAGGCAGGAGGAGGAGGAGGAGGCGTAGGAGGAAGGCGATATGGTGACAGCGGGGAGGGGGCTGCGCGGGGAGTCCCCCCGGCGCGGCGGGGCTGCCTCAGACCATCCCCGACCTCCTCCCCGCCGCCCGCCCCGCCGCGCACCGGGGCGGCCCTGCGTGGCGGCCACCGGTAAGTGACGCGCCCGCCGCCCCCGCGAACGGCCATCGCCACCACCACCATCCTCATCCTCACTGTCCGCGGAGGGAGCGGGGGCGGCGGCTGTCCGCGGTTCAGCCAGCGGTTCAAAGCGGCGGCAGCAGCGAGCCCTTCCCGCCTTCCACCCTGCTCCGCCCGGGAACTTCTTCACCAAGAGGGGCTGTCGCGGGTCCCGGGGACACCGCTCCCGAGTCCCTTCCCGAGGAGCAGTTCCCCCTCCCGCCCTTTTGCTGAGAGTAAACACGGCGAGAGTTGCATGTCCGTGGGCGTGTGCGTGTCCGCTGGTACCTCCCGCACCGACAGACCCTGTCACAGCGGTGCGATCGCGCACATGCCCAGCCGCCCGTAGGGACGCCCGCTGCATCCCCTCTCCTCCGCTCCCACTTCATTCCCAGGACCCCCGGCCGGGCGCAGGAGCCCGAGAGAGAGGCAGAAGTTTGGGTCCCACCGCGCCCCTCCCCTCCGCGCTCTCCCGCAGGGGCCGATGATGAGGCGGTGGGTTCGAAGCCCACCGGTGTCACCCCGCAGCCCCAGGGGTTACCTCGGTGGCCTGCGGGGCCCGGCAGGACTGCGGCCCTCCGTGTTCCTGGAACCCGTACCCGCGGCGGAGGGGCCGGGGCAGCCCCCGCCGTGTCGCCGCTCCCCCAGGCAGGCGGGGAGCGAGCGCCTGTCTCCGCAGTCCGCCTCTGCCCCGGACCCTGCGGTTACCTCCTCCTCCTACTGCTGCTCTCCTCCGGCAACCCCCGGCGCTGCTCGGGGCAGCGCAGCCGTGTCCCGGGCTGGCCCCGCCAGCCCGCGGGGACCCGGCCGGCCGCTGCCGGGGCTCCGCGCGTGGGTGGGGGTACGCGCCAGTGCGTGTGGGGGAGTTGTGTTTTCCTCTCGGCAGCAGCCGCTGGTTCTGTCCGTGCCCAGCGCAGCTGCTCGGAGCTGGTCCCGGTGCTGCGGGTCCGACGCGCCCCGGGGCGCGGGGGACGGCGACCGCAGCCTGGGTCTGGGAGGGGTGGCGGGTACCCCGCCGCTAATAAAGTCACGCTCTCCAAGTACCAGGTCTGCCTTTCGCTCGCTCTCTCTCTTGTTTACTTACGGGGTCTTTTATTTTTACCGGAGCGCTTTGTACACGTGCTTTTCCGAAGCGCCTAAGCCGGCTGGACGGGGTTCGAGCCTGAGAGTGGGAAAAGCAGAAATCTGCACCCTGAGCCAAATTGCTCAAAGAAGAGCAAGTTCGGTTATTATTCATCTCCACGAGGGAAGTCTTATCTTCTACAAATATTTGATACTGGGACAAGTCCAATAATTAACAAGAACAATCAAACAATTTCACTGCCTTCTTGGGGATTTAAAAAGTCATCATCTGGAATTCATGAACATTACAACCTTTTTTTTTTTTTCCCCTGTGCTTGGATATGTTAACTGTATATGATCTTTTCAGTGTGTGTGTGTCCCTAAGTGATTTTACCCTTTCATGCGAAAAGATGCAAACCATTAAGAGCACAGATAATATTCACAACTGCTGATTCAGTGAGACTTCAGACCTCTCCGTAGGAGTGGTGAGAGAGGGTGGTAACCCTGACGGGAAAAGGAGAAAAAAAGAAAAGAGCTGGAGGAATGTTTCTTTTTTGGCTTCCTCCCTACCTCTGTGGCAGGAACTCCCACGGGAGTCCTGTGGGTGGGACGGGAGCAGGGCAGATGGGAGCTTGGCCAGCTCTGTATAGGTGCAAGCATCAGCTCTCCCAGCCAGCCCCATAACTCCTCATACCAGAGAAAAAGCCGGGCTGGGGCTCCTGAGCTCTGCAGCAGCATTTCTGGCACCGTGCAGACTTGGGGTGCCAGGGAAGCAGCATGGCTTTCAGGACCTGCAGTGAGCCAAGCGGGACAGACAGGGAATTGGCCATGGCCCAACTGTATCCAAAAAACCCAAACACTAAGCCAACCCCCACTTGCCTCTTCTGAATTAAATTCAGACTTTCGAGAAAGGCGGCCACATGCTAAGCGGTAAAGTTTCACCCTGCACTGTCCCAGTCACCAAATAGTGCACAAGTTCTGGCACTGGCTGTCAAAGTCACACGTCCTCAGCGCCCACCTGCTCATGCAAATCCTGCTTCTGATGGCTGCTGACCCTCAGTGCTGCATGGGCAATGAGATAGTTCAGGCATGGAGCTCTGCTCTATCTGAGGTCATCTCAAAACCTGGGGACCTACAGCCAGACTTCCATGGGTCAGGCTGACAGCCTTTGTGTGTCCTCCCCACATCTTTCAGAACTTTTTTCTATTCACACCCTTCCCACACCATTTTTTTCTTTGCATAAGCACTGCCCCCCCCTTTACTACTTGCTTTATGCCAACTCCTCCTTACAATCATGATAAAGTTCCTTGCAGTTCAACACAAGAAAGGAATAAGGGTGGCTGGGTCCAAAACTAATCTGGTGCAAAGAGAGAAAGCCAAATGCGGGTGCATTTTATTTAAGATCAAAAGCACAATGGTGTGAGATTGTATTATGCTCTCCACAGGAGCTGTATTTTTCTAGTTCTACAATAGGATTAAGGTGTTCAGTGGAAAAGAGAATTACAAAAAAAAAAGAAAAAAAGAAAGAAAAAGAGCCCCATTGGACTGCTAGTAGCTGCATTTGAGTTTGTCTGGAATAATGAGGATATTTCATTCCTCAAAGACTCTAGCATCCTATTTCCAAATACTTTTAAAAACAACTGTGAATGCCAATAATAATTTAATTTTTACTATTTATTACAAAGAATTAATTCGGGGGGGGTATTTATTTATTTAAAGGAAGGATGTTGCCATTTCTGCATTGACTCATTTCAACATTTTCAGTCAACCAAATGCTTTCTAGTAGAACCTAAAGACATCTCCTTATTTAGCCCTGCATATTTGAGTGCACAGGATGTTGAATGTTAGCACACACGGGCTGGACACAGCTGGGAGCACAGCTTCAAGCCACTTTTCCACCCTGAATAACTAAAGAAAGCACAAAAGAAAATTTTCAGTGCAACTTACCCAGTGAAAAGTAGGCTACTGTGTAAAAATTGTTGGCAATTTTAAATTTGAAATTTGCAAAGCTCTTGACTAACTCTCAATTTCCCAGCACCAGGGAAGCATGGCCTGAGCCTGGTTCTGTTCTAGTGTTCATGGAACATGACTATGTTGAAATGAAAGGTATCACACACCTTTACTGTGAGCAGTGTGCACCTAAAAATCAGTTTGTGAAGGTGTTTTATGCATAGCTCTGCGTTCCATAGATTTCCCCACCCACCCCTGAACCTGGAAGTTCACCAATAAAGTTTTATGTATGATTCTAAGGAAAAAATTTACAGATAGATGTCTCTGCTCACACAGAGCTAATCTGTCTTTAGTTCTCCCTTTGTCCCTTCACTACCACTCTTCATGAACTGCCTTTTGCCCCATCCTCCTAGAAAATTCATAGCTCCAGTTTTCTACTCCACTGAGTCTTGGCACACTCATTTTCACAAGAGCTGCTGTAAAATGCCACCTTTCTCACATGGAAGTGGTTTGTTGCTACCTCTTAGAGCTATGGATGACAGCATTGAACAACAAAGCCTGAGTCCTATAAAACGACATTATCTTTGTGCCAGAATAATACAATTATTGAGGTGCTGTGATAACCTTAAAGCCATATCAAAATGAAGAAACCACTTAGGAACTTACAAACATCTGTTTTCGTATCAGAGAGCATCAGCACAAGAACACCCTTACATGGTCCTAATCAGTCCAAGCACCAATCTCATCTTTTATGTTCAGCATGGCTTATCTGCTCCACCATAATAAAATCAGGGTGATGCTTGCACTGATTTGTGCTAGTTGGAAAAGCCTCTGTTGCTTAAATTAAAGCAATGTGGTTCTATGCAAGTCTTGTCTCCATTCTCCCAGAGGCAATAGAGAATCCCATCTATGATATTTCAAAAAGGCATTAAAATAACCTCCTAGAGAACATAAAACATTCTGCCATTGCGTCCCTGAATAGGGTGTTCTCTCCAGTTTTTTGTTAGCTGGTTCCTGAAATTAAATGATAGAATCGTGTTTCAGCAGAGCAACTGGCAGTTTGGATCCCACATTTAGGTCCTATTAAATAAATAAGGAATATATTTATTTTTAGTAGAAGGTGCACACAAAATCTAAAAGAGACAGGAAATGTTGATTAAATTAAATGTCAGTGTAGCGTTCTATAATTTAAACTGCTGCAGGCATATGGAATGATAAAGAGAAAAGGAAGCCAGCTGAAAAAGTTAAGATACTTGCTTTAAATTGTCCGCGCTGAGCAAAAATTAAGTATTACAAGAATCTGTAAACAGCTTTCAGCCTCAATAATGGATTAAAGGCACGAGCCACAATCATCTATCATGCTACCAGTAGTAACCCGTAGATTTCAATGAGATTACTCGTATATATAAAAATAATCATAATCTATCAGGACATGCAGATGAATAAAGACAGTCACAAGGATGGATTTAAGAAGCAGGCTGGAACTTCATTAACACAATATTTTCACATGTCAAACAGTTAAATGGGCCCAGTTCAGGGATTACAGAGCTACAATTTAGGGCAGATCTTCCCTAATCTCTCTTTTACAACGAGCTCACATCTGAAGCCCACCCCTCAACCCTTCCCCAAGAAAAAGGAGGAGGACCTAAACCCCACAACACTTCACTTAGGTTTGCTTCTTTCCTAGGTACAAATCCAATTGCAAAGTTCCAGATCTCTTTTTTAATTTCAGCCTTAGTCCACACTGAACATGATCAAAAGCTTTCAGTCAATTCCAACAGATGAATAAATTTGTATATTCTCATATATTCCATTTCCAAATCCAACTTTTCAGCCCACCCCCGGCTGTGTGGTGCTACAAAGGCCATCAAAACATTTATACCTCTCCAACTCTATCCTAATAGAAGAAGATGCCTTTCTTGATACCAGAATACCCGATGAAGAGACAGCATCCCAAAATCACAGATTATCTGCCGTGATACAGGAGAGGATTAAGACCCAAACCTTAACTTCACTTTTGTGCCTGCCAGAAGTGAGAGAACATGTCCAGGATCACAGCTGGAGGTCTCACGCATATATTCTGGCTGTCCCCTTTCCTTCTTGGCTGTTTACCCCACCACCAGGTTAATTAATAGTGTTTTCCACGGAGCCTCCACTGGAGGCGGAGGAAGCACTTGCAGGATGAGAAACCATGTGGTGATGCTTGCATACGTGTGGGCACCACCAGGAATGTGTCTTGCATGGCTCAGTGGGGGTCACTCAGGACTAATTAATGAGGGCCGGCCATTAGGACAGTGCAGACGTGGAACTTACAGACCCTCAAGTAACCCAGGTGTGTCAGCGTGGCGCTCCGTTGTGCACAGTGTGCACTTTAAACTCAAACCAAGGCTGCAACAAAGCCTTAAGAGTGATTTCCAAGGGTTTCAGGCACTCTACAAGTTGACAAAAGTTGTGGCATAGAGCTTTCCAAAAGCAGGTGTCTTTCTTTTTTTACGTCTAGCCACATTTTTTAAAACTGGTGATTGACTGAAAAAGGGAGGTAATCAAAATAATCAGCGACTTCTGAAAATAGAGGCCAGTTCCTGTGAGTAAGTTTTAGCAGGACTGAGCAGTTAGTGTCTTATCAGTAGCACAGGAACAGGGATTTGTATATACTGTTTTATTAAGATTATTATCTCTACAGTGCTCCTTAAATGAAAACAAAAGAAAAAAAAAAGCCGTAAAAGGACAGAAAAAATGACTCACTTTCCCATCATTGCCAAAAGCCTCTAATTTTTGATATAATCAACCTTTGTGCCACAAGATAGAGCTTTTTTAAAAAAATATATATTTAGGTGCAGTAATTAATATTCAAATAAATGTGGAAAAAAATGATGTGACCTTGTTTAAAATTTAGCACATTGCTGTAGGATTATTCTCCAGCATGCATGCAATAACTAGTACCCTCAAGAAAAGCAAACAAACATAACAAAACCAAACAGAATTAAGTTAAAAAATGGCCAAATCTCCAACCAAAAAATATTCTTTCTTACTACAAAGTTTGTTCTCTGAATTTGTGATCATTGTTTGAAAAATCAGAGAGCATGTACAATTTTTGCTACAGCATTTCTCATGCAAAGCTGTTTTCTTGCACTACCATCTTTTCTGGAGTAACACAGCTCCTAATATCCTTAAATTACTATCATAAAAACAAAAAGGAGAGGAGGTTGCACTGCAATGAGATGTCGTTTGAGTTTGTAACAGGGCAATTGTTGATTTAAAATTGGCATTGGAGCTCCTTTTGTGAAATGATTGCTAGGTTAGGAAAACAACCCTTTAAACCTACAACATCTGAATTTCTAAGGAAGGACTCAGGTTTAGCACTTGTTCTGATCTGTGTTGACTATTAGATCTGCACGTATTTATATGTATGCATATTCTTTTGCTTTGGAAGTGTCCTGTAGGAATCCTCATAAAATCACCGTCCAGAGGGCTCAAATAGCTTTATATTTTGCCTTTAAAGAAAACAAAACAATGGCATAGAAATAAAATTCTTGTAGGAATTCAAAGCCTGTTTTACCTCATGCACCTGCTCACGTGCCTGCAGGTATGCAGTGAAGGATAAGCAGCACAAAATATTTTATATTCTCCTTTTCCAGTGTGTGGGCATTCAGGCTGTGCACTACAAATGACTGCACAAGGTGAGAGGCACCGGAGAATCAGGCCCCAAAGATTTTCTATACTGGATCAGATCACTGGTGCATTAAGTGTGTCACCTCACAGCTGGATGCTCCAAAATGAACCTAGCTATCTGTGCAGTACTGTGGGAACTACTCTGGCAGTCAGGTTGCATCCAGGAGAGGAGAGTGGGTTTTGCCTTTTATTTTCTTAGTTTATCTAGTCAGAACTGCCCTTATTTGGGATCAAACTGTTCAGACTTCCTTAACAGTTAAACAAGAGTATCTGACTCGTGTTGTGAAACAAGATGTAAGACATGGCGTTAGAAATTACAAATAATAGCATGAGAGAAAACAAAACAACACAACAAACATTACTTTCTTACTGTTCTCATGTGCTTCTGCGGTACAAGAAAATAGTCTGCAATATAAGAAACACATAAAAAATATTCCATTATTTACATCAGGGCATTTTACACTGCAGAGCTAATTTGTGTAACTTTACAGCTTTATATAATTGATTTATTTAAGTCAGAAATGTGACTTAAAATTATATGAACAGCGATTATATACAATACTAGGAATTTCCAGATATCAGCAACATGAAGTAGCACAAATATATCAACACACAAAGCTGTGTAAAGCTTTCAGAAGTTTCATATGCTGAACCCAGGGAGAATCAAATCTCAGCACATCAAGTCAGAGGCACAAATATTCCTAAAACACTTACACATGCTGATTCAAAAACTCCAAAGCAAACGAGCAAAACTTAGCACACATTAGAAACATTGATCCTAGTTGTCACATATTCAAAACTATTCAAAAGCAGTTACATACCTGCTATCTGACTGAGTAAATAGCACTTATATGTGCCCCTAAATTGCTTCTCGGGACCTCAGTTTCAGCCACCAAAAAACCCCAACAAAACCCACAAAGAAAATGTATGTGCCTACACTCACAAAAAAACCCAAATGAAAAATACACCCAAAACCAAACAAAATACCCAGCCAAAACCCAAACATTCATGCTGCAGGCTTGTATACTATTTTTTAAAAGAGTTTCATTTCATTTTTAAATATATGCCATGTGACTGCTGATCCACCTTCCCCAGTTCACATGGCAGAGCATAAAAGCTTTCAAGGAGAACAGGTGTCCCACTGTCCATTCACTCTTAGTCATTCAGAAACTTAAAACTTAACTGCAAATCATTTGCCAAAAAATTAAGCTCATTCAGGAAAATATATTTTTATCCTTTTTTTTTAAATTTTGATAGGACTACTTCTCTCCAGACAAAATAAAGTAAGAGACGAGTAAACCAATGATCTATTTCTGCAAATGTTTGTGTGAAGAGCTAGTATTGATAAAGTTGAATGTAAAAAACATAGTAAAAAACAGCTTTTGGGTTGGGTTGGTTTAAATGGGCTGATTTTCCTTTCTGACCATGGAACTGAAACTCCTGTTTTGACCTTCTGCTGTAGGTGAAGAGCCCACAGCCTGTGGCTGAGCACCAGGATGGCACAGCACCACTATGGCAGCCCCAGGATGTGCTGGAATATAGGGCGAGCTCCTGGGCAGGGAAACCTGGGGTTTAGCCTTCTGCTGGCACCAGGTTCAGGGCCCTGTGCAGCAGAGTCAAAGCAGGAAAGAAAGCCAGGAGAGAAGATGTCAGGCCATAAGGATGAAATCAAGATAGAACCAAGAAGTCAAGTGGCACTCTGGGACCTGCAGAAAGTGATCTATTAGACAAATTGAAAAAAACCTCACTCAGAACCTGTCAGACCAATTAGAGGTCTCTGAAATAGAGTGTGTGTGGTGAGGGGTGTTTGTATTTTTTTCTTTTAACTGACTTCAAAACAAACCGAAAAGTTTGGGAAAAGCAGAAGGTCTCTAGTACGGACTTTTGTTCAGAAAGAAATCTGCAATAAAACCCTATTGTATTCATCCTCCAAGCCAGAAGCGGGGCTGGTATTTGTAAACCCAGAGCAGGGATTAAAAGCCAGGCTTTGCAGACAAAGAGCAAATCCAAGAGTTCACAGCAAGGACTCTCCAGCTATAATATTCTTGAAGTCCTTCTCACCCAGACACCAGCTGTTTATATCTGGAATTTCCTTTTCTCTTTCATAGATTCAAACTGATACTTTCACAGTGAAGGCCTTCACATAGCTGTTTAATTAAATTTCCTTTTTGAGTATGGAGGTTTTCAAAAAGAAAAGTGACTGTGAGATAAGTAGTATCCCTAAGGAAGCAGAATGTTAAGGGGGAAGGAGGGAGAAGGGTCAACAGCAGGCATGGGACAGGAGGAAGAGGCACCAAGGAAGATACAAAGGAGCCCTGAAGAGCATCAGTCATCAACTAGTGAGTTTTAACACTGCTTACAGTAGGTAGGCTGCTCCCAGATTTCTGGGACTTTTCAAGGCTTTCAGAATAATTAAATATTAGTCTTTGTTTTATAGCAGGTAAGGACATTTTTTCTTGGCAACATTTAGCATCTCTTGAACTACTCCAGAGCTGGAAAAGCTATCTTTGCTTATTTCAGCTCTCTTTGTTCACAGTTATAATCTATTTAGTGGCTGAATAGTTGGAACGGCATTGAAAACTAATCACCCTCTTACTCTCATGTTACCTTCCCCTACAACCTGTTTACCCTCCTCGCCCGCTGGTTTCCTAAAAAGCAGCTTGCTGACAAGTGGCAGGATTACCATTTCCGTGGTGACACAGCTCATCAGAGAACAATGCACAAAGATGAACATCATTTTTGAAAGAAAAAGAATGACTTTTTTTGGATACATTTATTCCCCGGAGGTGGTAAGTGCAATCTTGCTTGTTACTGTAATTCACAAGCTCATCTTCACCCCTCTTGGTGTAATCAGTTCTCTGATGATCGCTGCTCAGCCAGTGCTTGTGTGCATGTTTGTATGTGTGTGTGAGGCAACAAGTGTGCAATAGAGCTCCAGTTCACCCTGGTCCGTGAAGCATGTGAGCATCCTGTGACTGAAAATATGCTCCCTTGCATAATCCTGAGATTAGCAAATTTCTAGTAAAGGATGTCAGACAGAAAAGGGAGCAGGAAAAATGCGTAAGGTAAATACAGAGGAAAACCCAGCCTAAGAAATTAACTAACAGGACTTCTGCTCAGTTCCAGCCTCATCTCTGTCATTGATGCCTGTGAACTGGAGTGAGGTCTGACAACTCCTCTGGCTTTAAAATCCCATCTCTTAAAAACAAGAACTGAAGTAGGTGAAGCTATTTTAAAGATCCTTGGCTGTTTAGAAGATGAGTTGTGCCAGTGCCAATTGATCGTAACCAACTTCTGACAGATAGAGGAGGGAAGGTTAGCAGATCACAAAATATGCCCTGCTCAAACTGTGACATTCATGAAAAATGTCACTGGCTGAAAGGGATTATCCTCTTGGCAGCTGTGTTTGGTGGGATCTGGGATTGCACAAACACCTGAAAGGTGCTAACTGGCCTTCCTCAGGTGTGTTCCTGGCTACTGGCATTTTTAATGCTACAAGGGGAGGTGTTTCCCAGACATGCCTCTGTAGGAAGGTGCCATGGGCATTTTAAGAGTTGCAATTCCACAGCTGGTGTTAGCACTACTTGGCAGGATGATTTTTGGAGTTCCCATGTTATCCTGTGTCTAAGAACTCATCCCGCAGGCTTTGTGCAACTGGGAGGCTTCGAGACAGGATGGACGGTGTCTTCCACTGACGGAGAACGTAAATTATACCAACTATAAACTGAATCCATATGCCAAATCCTTGTATTGCAGACTTGGGGCCAAAATTAAGTTTTTTGATTTGGGGTTTTACAAAGAAACCTATTACCAAAACTGCCGTAGCAGCCTCCACTAAGTCCAAAAGAGGAAGTAACATCTTACAGAATTTCAGGTGAATATTTGAATTGAATATCAAACCTGAATACAGCTCTATGGGTTGCAGGGATCTCCTGTTGATTTTATTTCTGAAGACAAGACAGTTCACCCCTAGAGGTTCTTCTGCTTGTATAAAGAGAGAAAATAATTTCTACTCAGATCTTCTGTCTGTCTGTCTGTAACCCATAGAGTTTTGGGTTACAAACCCAAACAGTCCTTCAGTTTGTGGTGAACCCTATTTTTGGTCGGGACCAGAGGGGAGAGAGGCAAGCAGGCAACCAAGAAAAAGCTTAGGAGAAAGCCTTGGCTCGTGCACACAGAAGCGTTTTTCCAGATGGGATGTCCCCTTTGCTCTCCCCAAACCTGTTGCTCTGCCAATACCCTCCTCAGGCTCCCCCCGGGAGCTCGGGGAGTGGTGCCTGCCTGGCATCTGTGGGGACAGCTGGGTACCTGCCCGGGGCTCGCTGCAGCTGCATCAGCTCTGGGCACCCTCCCCTGCACACCTGGCAATGCACCAAAAACCCATTTGAGTCTTTAGCAAATATATTTCCCTCCCTCATGGTGTTTTGAATCCTTCCTTCAAGCCTTTGTTAGTTGCGCTTGGAAGGACTCCAGGCAGCCCAGAAGACAAAACAATGCCATTCTTCAAACCCCACGGTTCGCTCGTGTGTCGGGGCTGGTTCACGCACGTACTCGCCCTGCAGAGGTACGAGGCTGTTTCTTTCAGAGATCACTTCCCTGCCATCTCTGCCTTGTTGCTTTGCAGCAAGGTGGAACGGAGCAGATCATCCACCGAGGTGATGTAAAACCGTGTCCCCGAATTCATTGTTAGTTAAGAAAGGAACAGAGTCAAAAAGTCAAGAAAGGAATTTGCGTGTGTACCTACTGGAGGCTCCAACCCACCCTTTGTACGTGGATAAAGAACACTACATATTTACACACAAAAGTAATGAAATCTACAAGGTTGTTTAAACTTAGTCTTTTAATAGTCCTAATTCTGGTTTCTTTACAAGCTGAAGTGTTTATGGTTTGAAATCCACGTTATCGCAACTGTCTCCGTCTCAGTGATCCCCTTCCCGAAGCAAGTTACTTGTTGCAGAAATAAATTACTCCATATCATTTTCTTAGAAGATTATTAAAAGAATTTCTCATAGCATTCGGGTTGCCAGTTTGAACTGGGTGGCAAACAAGAGGTGGCAAACTAATTAACACCTCAGAAATATAACAGATTAAAAGTGAGTATTTCTGTCTCATTTTGAACCCACTCAAACACAATGGGTCTGTAAATTCAGCTCAGAAGCTGTTGGGGTGAATTCTACTCAGAAGAAATTTTCAGGGAAGGCAGAGAAAGCATTGCAATGAAAAATAAACCAAAAGACAGACAGAAATCTGATAGGATGAGATATCTAAAAGATTACATGGAAACTAAACAGAAATAGAAATACTTTTACTAAAAGAAAAGCAACCAAACAACAAAAAAACAGAAAACCCTGACTTTACAGGAGCCCAAACTGATGGAAGTCCTCTTTCTATACGTACCATAAGGCGTAGTTGTCCTAAAAAATGAGCTACTTCAAATCAATTGTCATTGTATAAAGGAGAGGCTTTACATTCCCCAGCAAAAAATGACAAGCCACATGAATTACTTTCACCCAGTAAGTAATTCACAAAGGATCTGATTCTGCAAAAGGAGTTATCTGGGTAGTATTACTGCTACACAAAGTGCCAAAGATATGGTGAGGGCCCATATGTCTGCAGATCCCCCCAACCCAGGCGCATCCACAAGACGTGGGAGGTGGAAAAAGCAAAGCTGAGTGCAGTCCACACCAGCACCCTTAAATCTTAGAGCCACAAGTGTTTATACATCTGCTAGTGAAGATTAGACTGTCCAGATCATTAAAATTCAATGCATAAGTAGAAATACTTAAAATACAAAAGAAAAAACTTTATATAGCAATTTCCCCCCTCCCTCTGAGCCGGTTTCCCTGTCAGTGTAACTCTGCCAGCTTTAATGCCTGTTATTTTTAATTTGCTGTACAAGAGGAAAGGCAATCAGGGAAGTTCATGGGCTCACATACACTCATACACATGCTTGCGTCGATAGATATCATACATAATTTCTCAAAGCAAATATGTAGTGATTAATTTAATAAAAGAAATAATTGCAAACAGCATATTGGGTCATAGGTGACAAATCTAATCATTTACTGAGAGTAATATATGCAGGAATAAACAAGATATAGCTTATAAGCAATGTGTGGGAAGTTAGCTATGATTCAGGCAAGCGTTCGGATTTCTTGTTTGTGGACAGAAGGTTGCAAATTTAACCACTTAACAGACACCTCTCTAATTTCTTGGTAATTAATGATTTTTGTAATGGTTATTAAGGCCTCCAGCCCTAGAACTGTCAGCTCATTATTGTATTTGTGAATTAACTGTAGCAGTTAAAAATATAGGTGGACAAGAAGCAGCTCCATCTTATTCTGGGCTGTTGCTGCACTCTGAACTAGAACTTGTAACCCCTCTAGTGGAAACTGGGAAAAGTGGAAAAGTGGCTCTAAAGAATTGCCCACGGTAAGACATGGGCATCCTCAATGCCTCCAAGATCAATAAATGAAAATTTCCTTGATCGTGCATCCCTTCAAATGTCCTGTGCTCAAAAAAAAATGCAGCATCACTGATCTTTTACTTCAGGATGCAGGAAGAGTGCTTGGAATAGAACGGAGTGAAATGAAGGAAATAAGGTTTGGGCCAAGCATCCTGTTTCACTCCAATAAGAACACAATTAAGCTGAGCCACCCTGAGAAGTTTCCTTTCAATAAACAGCTACGTCAGTTTCAAAGTCCTTTAGAACATAGGTACTAAAACAGTGCAACCAACAGAGAAAAAAAGGATGACAAGTATAAACTTAGGGTACCTTTATTTCTTCTGACACACCTTTTAATGGGATGCATTCCCATTCCAGAGAAAGGGTCTATTGAGTTATTTGAATGGTCTCATTTTCCTCCGCAGATGGGAATGAACTGAAGCTTGTTATTGTTGCACAGGCCTGTGGTTGCATGGTCTGAACACAGAACTCTGAGCCTTACAGTCCTGAGCTAGCCAGGACTTCCAGCCTCATCCCAGCCTTTGGCTTTCTCCCATCTCAGTTTCCCCACTTTCAAACTAGTGAAAATACTTAACCTTGAGTTTCTCAAAGCTGAAATGTATATTCAGCAGCAAAGGAAAGTTATTAAGTCTATACACATAGCACGAGTGTGTAAGCACACTGCACTGGCCACCTGGCTTCCCAAAATCCCCCTCTTTACACACAGATGAAGACTGCCCTCGATACACTGAGCAATGGCATTATTGTGTGCTCCTTGTCCTCATCAGGAATTCTTATATTGCAAAGACAGACACTCTTTCATCACTACGTCAACTCCTTACCTAAATGAAAGAGTCAATAACTCTTTAGACATACTACTAAAAGGTCACTGACCTGAGGTCATCTGTATTGGGGTGAGAGCAGAAAATATTTTTTGTTCATTAAGCAGAACGATAATTGTGAAAGAAAAGCTTTAATGAAGTCTTCCCAGTAAAATAAGGTTAATCATGTTCTGTCTGCGTACAACTCAAATGAAGTTAGAATTAGGTGGTGGACAGGGAATGCCACAAATTTGTCACAACAGGACAATAACTTTCCTTCTTAAATAACTTCCTTCAGGAAGAAACCGAAGCCCCCTCACAGCCAAGCTCAAGTCTCCATAAAGTTCTTGAAACTCTTCCTATTCCCTTTGCACAGCAGTCTGGGCTTGCTGAATTTTAGAGAGGGCTGATGGATCCATACTGGAAATGCAAATAGCAATATGCTGTGTTGCCCTAGAGACAGCTGGTGAGATAGGAGGAGCAGAAACACCTGTCCTTGTCCACTTTTGCAAAATCGAGGAGAAGCAGAAAACAATTATTTCTGTGAATCTGTCTTGAAGCCTTTTTTGCCCCCTTTCTTCCCATGAAAACTGAGGATGGCTTTTTCTCGTGTTTCTCATCTTGGAGGATTAATATCAACCATCAAGATGGTAGTTGAATGTATATAATTATATATTTTTTCACTCAGAGTATGACCTCAAAAACTCTCTATTGGTTTACAGACTTTTCAAGTGCTGCTTCCACATCTATCACCATCCTGTGATACAGGAGTGTGTATCAAATATTTTTTTTCATTTCAATGTTAATGTGTACAGGTAACTTTCCAGTATGCAGAAAATGTGGTAAAAGTATAAGTGCTGAACACTCGTAAGATGCTAGAAAGTGTCATGCCAGATTCTAGAAAAGCTTCTCAGAACCAACACAGCTGGTCAGGAAATACCCCTGCCTGCAATTCAGGCTTGGTTAGTTTTTTTAAAAGGGGCTTTTAAGAGGTTTCATTTTAATATTTTAATGCCAGCAGATTGTACTGCCTTACAGTAATCAATCCTCAAAACTGATTAATTCCGAGGATGCGCTAAAGTGTGTGCTGCTATATAAAAAGAAAAGGGGATTTTACCCGTTTTATTATTTGCATAATGATTGAGGACTCCCCTCCGTTGAGTGCTGGCTAATTTGCAAGACAAAAAACGAATGCTCACTTTCAACGTGCACCTAGTTAAGTCCTAGTGGAAACCCAGACCGAGACTTCTCCTTGCATGTTTGCATACAGCTGAACCCGCACCTCAGAGCATTAAAGTGCTACTACCGAGATTTTCAAAGCAGCCCGTGAAATTTAACGGGATTTTCACAAGTACCTCTGCTCTATTTTGAGAAATTGAGAGTAAGTGCAGGTGCAAACAAAGATACTAATATAAGTTCTAACTCAAAGTTTAAGAACCAACATAAAATAATTAGAAGTCATAAATCAAATACGTGTTATCTAGTGTTTTCATGTTAGCAAAAAGGAGAGCTGCAGGACTCCCCAGATAACTTAGCGCACACGAGGACGATGCTATTCCTTGCCTGTATGTAAAGAAAACTAATCGCATAGGAAATGACCACTTGATCCTAATAGCAGATCCCTGCTCGGTACTCTGTGGAAGATCAAAACAGCAAGGCGGTGCTTAGTCCCCTCTCAAGGAATTCCTCTGGGACTCGGAGCTGGCACCTGCCTGCAGAAAATCACCGGGGTTAAACACCCAGCGCCGATACACATCAGGCGCTATCCTGCTTTTTCACGGGACAAGTGGGTTTTGTACCCAGATGCATTTTGAGCACGATCAGACTTCCCACGTTTCCCACCACTGTTACTTTAACTAGATCTTCCAGTGCTTGGAAGCCTGAACGCCTTGGCAGGCTTTACAAATAGAGGTGTAGCTTTTGACCTCCGGGCATTATCCGAGTCCGCGGCACACATTTATCAGCCTGGATGTAGTGCCGGGTTTATGGACGTTTCCGCTATCAGTTCATGACAGTTTCTAGTCTGCCTGGTTCTCCTTTCCGAACACAGGAGCACCTGCTAATCTCAGGGCTGAGCAGCCCACATTAACCATTCGGGTTCTGGCGCAGCCGCCGAGGTCGCTGCTGATAGCACGGTGCACCAGCACTCTCATGTCTGGGATTAAAACACACCTGGTCAAAACAAGGCCAGCATTACTTATCTTAAGCACACACCATAGGGGAACTCTGGTGCTGAAGGTTTTGCAACAATTCTATACAATCTTGGCTCTTGATCTTTCTGTAAAGCCCGAAAAATCTGTTTGCCTGGCCTCAGTGTCACACTGCAAGAGGTTACCTGCATGGGCTTGATTAGCATTGCCCTGCTCTGTTCAAGAACCATAGTTAACCCACTACTTCCCTAGCTGCACAGGCACTGATTTGATTGAAAATACATAAATGTAAATTTCACACCTTCCCCACATCATTATAGTGTTTTGGAATGGCACACAGCATGCAATGCCGTCATGGCCACAACTCTCCAAGGTTTGATCAGGGAGTGCACTCTGTCATCTGCTCCAGATGAACAGGGTACTTTGCTCTGAGGTGAGGTCCCTGGACGTTTGGAAGTTTGCTGGGTTTGAGTTAACTAAAAAATTAACTCTGTAATAGAGTTAATTTTCTTCATAGTAGCTGGTGTGGGACTGTGTTTTGGAATTGTGCTGGAAGCAGTGTTGGTAACACAGGAATGTTTTAGTTCTTGCTGAGCAGGGCTCACACCGAGCCGAGGCCTTTTCTGCCCCTCAGTGAGGGGGCTGGGGGTGCACAGGGAGCTGGGAGGGGACACAGCCAGGACAGCTGACCTCAGCTGATGGGGAGGGATGTGCAGACAGTATGGATCATGTAGACAACCAGAGGTATGTCTCAGACAGTATGGATCATGCTCAGCATATAAAGCTGGGGGAAGAAGGAGAAAAGGAGGATGTTTGGAGTGATGGTGTTTGTCTTCCCAATTCACTGTCACATGTGATGGAGCCCTGCTGTCCTGGAGATGGCTGAACACCTGCCTGTCCATGGAAAGCAGGGAATTGGTTCCTTTTTATGCTTTGCTTTGCTTGTGTGCACAGCTTTTGTTTTACCTATTAAACTGTTTCTATCCAAACTTAGGAGTTTTCTCACTTTTACCCTTCCCATTTTCTTCCTCATCCCTCAGAGGACAGTGAGTGAGTGGCTGTACAGAACTAGGCTGCCATTTGGGGTTAAACCACGACAACAAGTGAAACATTTCACTTTACTACATGGGATAATGTCTCTCTCTAGTGGCTAGGTACAGTCACTATAGCTGCATGCTTTGCTTGCATTTTGGATGGCATTTCTAGTTAAACGATCACTGCCATAATCAAATTCTGTGCTAAAGGTCCCAGGTTAAGGCAGTTTATTGAGCACATCATCAACATGCAGTCCTGACTTCACTAAATCTAATTAGGAAATGTTCATTTTGCAGGGATTGTTAGCTGTTTACTTTCGCAGAAAGAATAGTGCTTAGAAAGAGGCGAAAACTGGTGAAAATATCCAAGGCTTGGGAATTTGTTTCTGGCTAAGTATATCTCAACCAAACTAAAGCTTTTGGCACTGTTTGTCTCAGGACACTTCTGAAATCTCAAGGATGTGTAATATATAGAGAGAGGTGAGAATATCCTTTTCCCTGAGCTCCTAATGTATTTCAACTTCTTGTTCTCCTAACAGCCAACAGAACATTTAAGTGGGGGACATTCTAATAAAAAAGGGTGATGTTTGAGTGTTAAAAGGCTGCTAACTTGATAAGGTTCTCCCTTCCTCTCCACTTGCTCACAAGCAATAATTCAGTTCAAGTGATCAGTGACTGAAGGCCAGATTTTTAGAAGTAATTAGATGCAAAAAAGACAATAACTGTGCACCTAGAAGGGATTTTTGAAATTTTCTATTGTGCATATGGAGAAAATCCCATTGAATGCCTGCCCTGGTGTAGATCCAGTTTTCTCTAAACAACAACTGACCTTCGCTGTTACTGATATGCAATAGTTGGTCAGTAAAAATAAAGTAGGAATTTCAGTCCAGCCTTTAGTGCCCAACCACCACCGGGGTCATTGGTGTTGGCTGGGGTAGGAACTAGTTACAGCAAGACACCAAGGGGAGGCCCATGCTGCCAGTGTCAAGGTTATGTGCATCGTTAAGAGATTTCCATCTCTGAGTCTGCCTGTCTTCAATGAGAGTCATTAAACCTCGTGGCTGAAAATCTCATGATGGTGTTTTTAGCACACCTGCCCAGTTATACCAGCACAGAGTGTGAAATGGAATCCCTTTGCAGGTGTCTTGCCAGAGCACTGTTCCTAAAACAGCAGGGCAGCTGTTGGGTGGGGGAGTACCCTGAGTGCTGGACACCTTGAGGATCCTCTGTCAGGACAGCTGCCCCACTCAGGCAGGGTGGGCAGTGAGTGGCAGCTGGGAACAAGCCCAAGCTCTGCTTTTTTGCTGCAGTGAATGGGAGAGACAGGAACTGCAGGAGAGAGAGAAATCCTGGATTGGGAGGGGATGTGTTCTAGTGCTAGCAAAAAACCCACAGCTTTTGCATATGGCTAAGCCAAGAAGGGAAACTTGGGGATGGGAAACAGCAGGGAAAGCACTTCCACCAGATTATAAACAAGACATTAATTGGGGCTGGGGAAATAATATCCTCATATTCTCCCAGGGCTGCAAACAAATCAGTGGCAGAAAAACAAGAGCTGAGATTTCTTTCCAGTTTTCCAGTCCCATTCTGCATTTTCTAGACCATGCTATTTTCTATTTAGGACAAAACAGACCAAACAAAAAACCCCAAACAAATGAGATCCTCATCAGAGATCAGTTGTGGGACTGATATTTTAATATTAACACATAGCTTGTCGTATCCTGCAGGCTCTGGCGCTGCATTTACTGGGGCCAAACAAAGGTTTTGCCTATAAGCCCAGTAAAATGGCAGAATTTGAGCTTCTGCAACTGCCTGAAGCCTCATCACATACAGGGCAGTTTGCTGGCCCTTCTCACAGGACCAGGACCAGGAGATAAAGCAGCCCTGACACAAGAAGAACCAGGTTGTCCTCTCCTGTGGCAGGACAGTAGATGCACCTAGAGGACAGCCAGGAATTCCTGACTGGCACTAGCAGGGGTCTGTCCCACTGGGTCGAGCCCTGCTGCAGCTAATGGCACATTTCAGCAGGGAATAAGGCCTGTGAATTGCAGCTGTGCATGAATATTGATAATAGCCGCCAAACGCTCTGCTTTCTATCTCCCCTCCCAGGAGGGGTGAAGTGCTTTCTCAGCAAGGGTGAGACAGTGCTTCCAGGGAGGCAGGAAGGGGAAAATTGTCTCCCGTTTCTGCTGCCTTAGGGCTCAGTATTGCTTATACGAAAACAAGTGGTGAAGCTGCCGTTTACTTGGGAGGAGGCAGGATCAGACCCTCATTTTCCTGCCAGACAACACACCCTCATAATTATGTATTCACACCATATTTTGATAATGGTTCCTTACAGACTAATTAATATGAATGTTTAAGAAGTCTAGTTTTAATATGTTAGTACTGAAGGAGAGACTGCAGTCCTGTGGGAGGTTATACATATTTCCCACTGATGAGTACCTTAAATCTTAATGTGTATGGAGAGAGGGGAGCATATGAATCTACAGAGCCAGATACAAATGCTTCTTTTACAGGATGGATTTTATACAATTAAAAATCAGTTTTCTTGGGAGCAACGGCAATGATTATTTTTAGTTTCTAATAGATGTGTCTCTGTTTGAGGTCTAATATAACATGCAAACTCCGTAGCTTTTCCTGCCATCTAGAGGTGTGGATTCTCTGGTGACTCATAGAATGAGCTGCCTTTGTGGCATGTCTCTCACCACAGCCCTAACAGTGCTTCTTCTGTCCAGCCAGCTGTTTTCATGAACATTGCAGGGACTTAGCAGCTTTGAAAATGCTACCTTTCTTGATGATGAACACAGAAGTTTCTGGGAAAGGATGGGCAAACAGAGATCAATTACCATGTAAGACCTATTTCCTTAGGAAAGTAGTTTAAAAACAGTTGTAAAATGAAAATATCCCCTCTCTTCAAACAAACAAACAAACAAAAAGCCCAACAACAGCAAGAGCAATGAAAATGGAAATCAGTGCTGATGATCTGACTCACAGGGGTCTCATCATTAACAGGAACTGACTCATTGCATTTTCTAGAAATTGCCATGATGCTGTTTTATCTGCCCTTGTGTCTTGGGGGCCGAGTGGACAGAAGCAGCTTACCCCATGCATGGACCATAGTGGCACGCCTGGCTGGGCCCAGTGAAGAGCTATATTTGGCTTTTTGCAGGCCTGATTTAAAATTGTCCCTGGACTGAACAGAGATTGCCATGAGAGATAAAGCATATTGTAAGTCCTGGAGGTTACCACCAGTACTTTGATCAGTTCAAGGATAGTTGTGACCAGCTAAACAGTTTAGATCAGTGTTTCTGCTTCCCGTCACAGAGGTTTCTGCTTCCTGCCACAGGGGAAACAAAATCTGTATCTCAGGTTTTATTGTTTTCACCATGTGGGTCTGAGTCTGCAGGGTACCTGTGATCCATAGGCGTGTGGTGCACAATACCAGCACATGGTACCTCTCACAGTTCCCTGCAGCTGAGGGGTGTAACAGAGCAAGGCAGCTCTGAGAGTGAGCACATGCACCCTGCCCATCGTGCTCTGTCACTGCTCCCCTCCTTCCAGGAAAGCCACAGCACAAGGACCAGCCTCATCCAGTGCCAAGCAGATATACAACCAGAATCACAGTGCCAGAAGTTTGCAAAACGCTGGATCCTGGAGTGGAGGACAGCCTTATTTCTGATCCCTCTTACTCCTAGTGCAGCTCAAGTCATGTTTAGTAATTTTTTCTAGTCCATTTTGCCATCTGCTATTCTGTCCTTTGCAACAGCTGACAACAGTGCAGGGACATGAGAGCTCCCATGTGATGGTTGTTTAAAAACAAACACACATTTTGCTCTGTTGCCAAATATTTGTATTACTGAAGAAGACAGAACCCTTGGCTATGGCTGTGAATCTATTGTTTGAGGTGTGATAAGAGCAGAACAAAAGGATGGCGCCTAATTAATAATAAAACAAAAGCCTAAATATAACTCCAAAGACAAAAGATGAAGGAGTAAAACAACACAAGAAGACAACATATTTAACTTTATAAAAAAAGCAGAAGCTACCTAAGCAGAGTTAAATATTTTTGTAGACATCACCACAAAGAATGGTTTTCATCTAGAGCTGGAGAAAGATAACTTGTAAGACTATGTAAAGAATGTTCCCTGGGAACTCAAGCTCTGTGGGACCACAGAGAAAAGACAAGGTAAAGATGGTGGCATTGTGGGCTGACCAGAGGAGAAAGTCCACCTCTCTGGTTGTAGTTGTCTGGCAGCTACACTAAAACCAAGGAAAATCCTCATCTGACAGTCTGGGAAGTCAGTCAGCACCCAGAAAACACAAGTTCTGGGATTGCTTTCAGCTCACCTAGGTAGGCAGTGGGCACTAACTCAGCAGCCCCCAGAGAAAGGGGAAGTGTCAAGTGAAAGTGGAAAATTAACTACTTTTCCCACCTCTCAAGGTAATCCTGGCAGATCAAAGCTGAAGCACAACAGAAGGCAGCTCGAGGAAATTTAAACTCCTTTACTACTTATCCTTTACTTCTGCAGCTGAGATCTGGGTGGCTGGCAGAGAATTCCCATGAACACCACTTCCCTTTGAAATGTGTGCCCTGAGTTAATCTGAAGGAGTCCAGATCTGCAGACATTCTTAAAAGGTCCATCTTTTGAAGGGATATCTTTAGAAGGGCAATGCTGCCTGAAAAAGTGGAACTTAATACAGAAATAAACCTTCCTTCAGGTTTTGCTGAATGATGCTCTGACTAACATGAGTTGTCCAGTTTCCATCTCTACCACCAATTTCCCACATGCTTTAAGCCAAGCTTAATTTTTGTTCATATGTTCCACCATATATGTATTTATACAATCTATATTAAATTATTTACCTATGTTGCATTTATAAGATGTGTTTTATCCAGCTCATGTATTTCATATATACATTATACTACATTCATCTCACCCACTGTCTTATCTATGCAGCCCATAATTTCAAAAGGATGAATTTCATAAGGCAGCCTTTACCATTACAGGTTATTAATTTAGTTTGCTCTGGAACTGCCACTAAAAATGACAGCAGCTCCTGGCTCTGTGCTGTGACATGCTTCAAATCCCACCCTATCTATAGCTATAACACAGAATATTTAATCTCTGGGAGCTGTGTGGTGAAGTAAAGGTATCCCTGACTAATTCTACTTCTCCTTTTCTCCAAAACAGAGTCCACCTCCACAAAACTGACCTACTTACCCCTTAACCCATAGCTAGTCAGGATTAGCCTGTTCATAAGGAGGCCCAAACATCAGATTTTGGAGCTACTGTGTGACATAGGAGTACAACTGCCAGGTTATCCATTTTCTCTCACCCAAAAACCTGCCTGCCTTCAGAGAGGTAACCGTGCAAATGAGCAACTGCCCAAACCTGTGTATATAAAAATGGTAGGTTTTCCATTTGTTGTTGTAGATTTTATGCATGCCTAGGAGGAATAAGCATGTATGAGGTATCCATTTGGGGTTGATAAGCTAAAGAAAAATCAATCATAAATAAAGCGATTTTCTTTCCAAAAGGTCCAAGATTTTTGGGTGCATTTTAATGATCTAGCTAAAGGCTACACAAAAACCATTATTTTGAAAATATTTTGTCATGAGGGACCAGGAAGGAAGAAACGTCCGAAAGCCTTCCAATAGAGGATGGAGCTCATCCTAATGCAGCACTCAAAGACCTTCAGAGAGTGCATTCCCGGGGAGTGACCTTGCCACAGTACATTAGTCAGTATGTGGGAGTGCTCAAGGCCAGGCTGGATGGGGCTCTGAGCAGCCTGCTCCAGTGGGTGCTGTCCCTGCCCAAGGCAGGGGGTTGGAGCTGTAAGATCCTTAGGTTCCCTTCCAACCCAAACCATTCTATGATAAACTGAAGTTTATAGTAGATAAATAATCCTCGCTTTCGTTCAACTTCATTAAAAAATAAAAGGGACCAAGGGGAAGAGAACCACACTTTCAGGGAGAAGTTTCAGTGCCTGAGGAAAGAGAGAAAGGAAGTCGCTCAAGCCTTTGTTTTCCTGCCATGGACTAGCACCAGAGACTGGGAAGAGACTACTACAAAGAAAATAAATCCTCTTTTCCCATTTATGGACTGACAGATATTTTTCTTTTTAGTATATAGGTAAGATTTATCTCCACTGCTTGAAAATTTTGGCTTCCTTTTCTGTGGTAAATCTACAAATACATGGATTGTCACATCACAGAAATGATAAACCACTAAAAAAGAGGCAAATAAACAAAAAAACTCCCCAACACTGTAACACTCAGAAGACTAAATTTCTTTTTATGGAACAAGGTGGAGTGAACCTGCTCTTTGCTTCATTCAGCTTGCACCTACTTTATGTGACAAAGAACATTTCTGTCAGAGTGAGCTATAACCATCACAGTTGTGTGTTCACCTAACCAACAAATCAAGTAAGACTAGTGCAGGTGTCCTACACCTAACAAACAAATTGATTTGAGAATCAAATCAAATAAGAATTCTGTGGGACATGCAACGAAGTGTCACACTAAATAATTAATTTTATGTATAGATATGTTTAAGGATGGGCTACATTTTAGGTAAATGCTGATCCAAATATCTTAAAAGCCTGTAATCTCAAGTTGTATAAATATTTTTTCTTCTGATGTTCTTTTTCCTCTAGCAGGCAGCCTTATTTAAAGTGCTTTTTTGTTTCAGAGCTCAAAATTTAGATTTTCATTTCAGCTGCACTTGTACCTTGTGTGCTGGCATTTTGCTGTCTCTGTGTTTATCTCACTTGCTAAAACCCTCCCTTTGACATCTCAAACAATAATACGTCCTCTCAGTCCCACAAAATTAATAAATATATCCTCCTGATGTTGAGGATATGGGAAATGAGGCATGTAAAATTGAAGGCCTTTCTTTCTGAAAACACTTGGGTGTATTGAATATCCTCGTACGTCTTAGAGCCTGCCACTGGAGTGAGGTGAGTCACCCAGAAAGCATGTGCTTAAGCAGCCTGCAAGATGAAACTTGTATGAGGACACAAGGAAAATAAGTGTCAGTGTGGGGAATGGATTTCATTTTTTCCTGCTTTAATCATCCAAGACATTTTCTGAATACTCCTTTGTTCTTTACAACGTAAATAATGACACAGCCATTTTTCAGATATGCTGTATGATGTGACTAAGTCCTTAAAATACTGGATACGGTGCCTTAGTATCCATTATGTCCCCTAGGCAAGGGACTCAAGAACAGATGCACTAACTTTGTTTGTGTCTGCAGAATCTCTGTTTACCTCTGCGTATTTTTTCCCAAAAAACTTCAGGAAAATTAAATTGAAAGGAAAAAGCTAAATATTAAACTGTTTTACAGTTAATGAGCAGTAAAATTTTAAAGTACAAGTCTGAACTTGGAGAAAAATAAATTCATAGAAAAGCAGATTTCAGATGTAAGTATCCAAAATAATGCATTGTTGAAGATAAATACAACTTTTTTTTTTTCTTTTTTTCTTTTACAGTTTGAATTACTGTTCTGTTCTTGGCTGCAAAGACACTGTGCTGTAACCAGTACCTTGCCCTTGAGAGACACACAGTCAAATCTCTGGATACACAAACCAGTTTATTCTTTTTAATGTCTCTAAGTGCTAATTCTTCAGGTTCAGTGTAAATGTTACTCTTCAGACAGTTCTTTGTCATGGGCTGAATTGTTTGGAACAAGCATGAACTGGTTCAGTGGCTCAGGCTGAAGGAGACCCTCGTGAATCCTCTGCCAGCTCTTTTTGCAAGCTCCGGTTTCAAGAGCCACTGACAAGCTCTTCAGACAATATTCTGTCCTGCAATCATCCCATGAATTCCTGCTCTTCTGCTGAACATGATGTGCTTTGAAAAAAAGGCATTGCATCCTGGAGGACAGAACCACAGCTCTAGCAGGCAGCACTGACCTTCACACAGTAACTACTGTTGTGGCATCTCCATGTAATTCTTTAACGTGGAGCGATGGAAAATTGTTGCTGATACTGCATTTCATGTTATTTTGCCACTGACCATGCCTGTGGAGTCTAAATGTCATGCAACCTTTGTACCAAATCTTATGTATTGCAAAATAAGCCTACCAGTAGTCCACAGACATGTAAGTGGAATTTCTTCATTCATTGTGTCTAAACAGGGGCCCCAGCACACTTGAACAGGCTAAAATTTAGCTGGATGTTATTTACCCTTTAAATCTCTGTCACTTGAGACTAACACATCCCTTGTAAACCCAGTGGGGATCCCTACGTGGTAAACACACTCACATGGGATTTTCATGTATCATAGTGCAGTCTCTTTCACTTATACCATATTCACTACATATTACATAGTGATATATAAAATACTATATATCCACTTACACTATACACCACCAAAAGGCCTTTTCTGTAACAGTCTCTTCAGAAATGATTTGCCAGCTCTGTCATGCTGAACACACAGATGCACACTCCTAAAGCAAACAGCCTCTTTGATTTTGGGAACAGATTTCTCTCCCCATGGGGTTAGAGTCCCAGATAAAAAGGTCTGGAGAGATATGTAGGAATATAATGGAAGCAAAATCCAGTCCATCAACTTGCTTAAGAGAAGATCAATACAAAAAGATTAGGAAGCTTGATTTTTCCAATACTGTCACAACAAAGCAAAGTTGTATCCCTTTGGTTGCTCCAGTATGGGAAGAGGAACACATGCTGGTAGAAGCATATTTATATGCTGCTAATGTTGAGCAAGAGGGAAGCTGGAGAGTGCAACAGTCACTTTGTCATTTGGGAAAAGCCTAAAAAGCAAATGAGACATGGAGTGACATAGCAGAAAGAATAGGGACCACTATCACTACCAACTCCTTAGGCACACACAAATGTAGGAACAGCAAGTGAACCATATGGCTTCAAGGGTTTCCCTGAGGAGAGATACAGCAAATGCTGGAACTGGGGCAGTGGTGGCTGCCCCGAGGACATAAAGAACGTGTACATTTTCTTCAGGTAAATAGAAACTGTGACAAAACACAGAGAACTATCCTTCCCTCCTTTCCTGTCTTCCCTTACTAATTCAGGGTGTAATCTTAGATGCAAACAGTGCATTTCACATGCAATGATACCCCTGCTTTATGAAGTTGTGCAATGTGTGCAGTTGTCTTTTGAAACATGCTGGGCACACCTACACGAGACCAGTGACCATGGTACACAGATTCCCAAGTGGACACATGGGGCCAGGGGAAGAGGCTGGTGTGACACTGTGCCAGTGCCACTGCACGGGGGCTCTGCATGGCACCAACCTTCCCTCCCGTGTGTCACACAGTGGCCTGGGTTCAAAGAGACCTTAAAAATCATCTCATTCCAATCCCCTGTCATGGGCAGGAACACCTTCTACTACACCAGGCTGCTCAGTGCCCCATCCAACCTGTCCTTGGACACTTCCAGGGATAGGGCATCCATAACTTCTCTGGGCAATCTGTGACAAGGCCTCATCACCCCCACGGTAAAGATTTTCTCCCTAAAATCTAATTTAAATCTGATCCCTAAGTTTGAAGCCATTCCCCCTTGTCCTGTCATTCCAGGCCCTTGTAAATAGTCTCTCTCTGTCTTTCTTGTAGGCTCCCTTCAGGTCCTGGAAGTCCACAATTAGGTCACCCCAAAGACTCTCTTCTCCTGGCAGAACAATCCCAGTTTTCTCAGCCTTTCCTCATAGCAGAGGTGTTAGGGCCCTCTGATCATCTTAGTGCCTCCTCTGGACTCACTCCAGCAGCTCCATGTCCTTCCTGTGCTGAGACCCCAGGGAAGGCAGCTCTGGATGCAGCTCTGCAGGTGGGATCTCACCAGAGCGGGGCAGAGGGGCAAATCCCCTCCCCGTGGGGTGTGGTTGAGTGCTCGCTCCACTGCACACCTGCAGGATTTACAACAGCCAGCATTGTTTCAGTGGACAAGTTTTCTTCTTTCATACACTCCATCTTAAAGGCAGAGCTAGGATCACTCGCTTTTTATTTTCTAGTGTCAGGTCTTGCAGGTGCATCCGGGCACAACTGCTAATAAATTCAGAGATGGTGTGCTGAGGAAAGTGCCATCTTCCAATTGCATTTGCACAAATCTTGAGGAGTAAGTCTTTATCTCTGCAAAGGTTCCAAGTAGCATCACACTACTAAGTGAGCTACGCTAGGAGTGCTGTCTTTAAAAATAAATGCATTGTAACTGCAATGCACCTGCACTTTTGATTCTTCAAGATTAACAGGTCTGACTAAAGATTGCGAAATTTTTTCTGCTTCATTCCATTAAGAAGTCCTCACATTTGACTCAGTGCTGCTGTATATTCGGAATGCCAGTGCTTTCTTCCAAGGGACATAAACCTAAAAATATGAACATTTTCTTAACAAACCCTACTGGTTTCTATATTCATAAACTGAAGCATGATGTCTAGTAATATCTTACCCAATTATTTTACTTCTGTCATTAATTCCATGGCATAAATACTGCAAAATAGAGACAGATATTGCTAAAGAGGAAAAATTAAAAATAATACACTGATATTCGATTTTATAGCATGATGTCACTATGAATAAGCTTGCCTTTTTGTATAACCTTTCTACATATCTCTACTTATGGCATCTTGTCAGAGAACTTAAAGCTTTTTGAAGGAGGTAAACACCATCATCTAGAAACACATTTTTATATATATATATGAGCTTTCTCTTAGCTGGAGGATTAACTTTAATATATCTTGCTAGTAAAAGCTGCAATCCCTTTTTTCCTGATTTAAGGAGGAGGCTACAGCTTTGAGCAGTGGTGTACCAGTCTTCCAGGCTCTGAGCTGCTGGGATTGCTGGGCAGTAGTTACCACAGACAATTAATGTGCATGGCCAGTGATCAAAACATGACTGACCTGCTGTACACTTAAGGCATATTCTGTGAAAATGATACGTTTGTACTCATTGATCAGGAATATAAACCCCTCATTATGGGTAAGTCACATGTGGGTGTGAGGCAGGAAATAATAAGATAAATTTTTAAAAATCCAAAACAAATCCAACCAGAATCCACAGGTATTTTTCCAAGCCCAGTGTACACAGCTCTTAAACACGTCTAAAAGCATTCAGATCCCTGCCTGGAGATATTTGGGAAAAAGAGGTTGCTGTTTGTAAACCTTTTTGTGTGTTAGCCCTAAGAGCTCTTGCTGGTCCTCACTCATTTCTTTCTGTGTGTATCACTTCCATATTTATCCTTCAAGTCTTGCACAATGGTCAGTTTGCTGGATGAGATATGCTGCCTATAATTTCCCACAAGAACAGTTCTTTTCACCTTCTTGCCTCCAAAAAGGTGGTATTTATCCATCTTGCCCTTCCAGGCTTCACTGCCCAGCAGGAGGGCAACATGAATCAAATGCCAGCACAGGGTACCCACATCGTGAGCAGCCAGGCTGAAGAGAGCAGGTCAAAAGGAGTGGTCATTCCCCTCTGCCTGGTACTTGTGAGAGTAGTTTTGGATACCAACAGAGAGGAAAGGATCAGCAGAGAGCCACTGTGACAGTCAGGGGCTGCAGCACATTCCCGGTGAGGAAATGCTGGGGTTCAGCCTGGAGAAGAGACAGATTTGGGGGTCCTGCAGGGAGGTTATAAAGAAGACGGAGCCAGATTTGTCCCGGAGATGCACAGAAAAAGATCTAGAAGCAATGAAAAACAAATTGCTCGCAAGGAAACTCTAACTGGACCAAATGAGAAAAAAATAATCTCCCTCTGAGGCTGGCACAGAAGTGGAAAAAGTGCAGAGGAGCTGCAGGAGATTTTCAAAAGTTACATACAGCTGTGAAATGCTGATCAAGATGGCCTTGCATTGAGCAGGAAGTCAGATTAAACAACCTTTTCAAGTCTTTATGGCCTGAATTGTTCAGATTCTCTGACTCTAATCTGTTCCAATTTTCACTCCCCTCAGCATGTAACTGTTTTTACATCCTAGGCACTGCTTCTTTCTGTGTTACTAGGACATGGCATTTGAATGACATCAAATGAACTGTGACAACTCTAGAAATTACAAGGCACGTGTCACAGCATTATTAGTTCTCTTTCAGATCTGTTGCACCTGCATGCGTTGAAACATAATTCCCAGGTTCCTCTAAGTTGATTTTAATCTTCATTCAGAATAAAATTGTTAGGTATGACGGAAGACAGCAATAGGAAACTGGAGATTCTCTTTCCAGGTGACTTCAGGTGAAGATGTCTCTGCCTTAAATAACTCTGTGATGGATAGCTGAAGTGTCTAAGCACGAAGGGTACTCAAAGGTAGATTCAGCAACAAGTTACTCTAAACTGAGTCAAACTAAAAGGGAGTCAAAAATAGCCATTGGATTTCTGGAAACTGAGGAAATGTCCTTCATTTCCTCATATATGTTAAATTCCTTAATGCACAGAGACGGGGAGAGCCAGTATTGATTGAGTCAAGTCAATGTTGCTTTCACAAATACAAAGAGTCAATTGAAGAGAAAGGATGACCTTTGTTTGGTGAAAAAAATCTTTGATACATGTTATTCAGTAACAGCAGGTGTCTTGATGCTAGCTTTCAAATCAGAAATCTTACTGTCATTTCTACTTGCTTTAATGATGGCATTTTACTTAGTCCTGGGCATTGAAAGTTCAGTACCTCCCCAGAATTTCTTACTTTGCCTTTTCTTCTGGAGCTTCATTGCAGGAAGGCAATATTTTACTGCAAATGGTGAAAAAAGCCAAAGTGCTGATTTGCTAAATGCACAAATTAGAACAAATACAACATCCTTAAAGGTAACAGCCTTGGGTTTGAGTTTGTGTGTAGTTTTGATTCTGAGAGCCTGACTGACTATAAATTATGTCCACTCTCACTCAAGTAAGTCCTCTGCTGCTGCTGCTGTATTGGACATACCATATTGAGCACAGCAGACCTTTTCACTGAAGCAGGGATATATAGTTTGGGTTTTACAGTCTTAATTTACAAATGAGGCCACAGCAGATGGAGTGCTTTTCTACCTCGACTGAGTTGCAGCACTTGTGCACCACAGTATCCATGCATGGTGGGACACAGAATGACCCTGTAGGCTTGCTGATCACCAAATAATGTACAAAAATACCTTCTCTGTATCCCTTTTACCCCAGGATGCTTGGCAACCCTGACAACTGCTTCTGCTTTGGCTGTAGTGTGGCAGGGATGTGACACACTCTGGTTCCGCTGGTAGTACAAATAGCAGATCCCTGACAGGAAAATTGAGTTACATTATCTGTAATTACAGTCTCTGGAATTCCATGCCAGGCAAATGAGCTCTCAATGAGAGCTGCTGCTTTTTCATGTGAGGGATCTGCTTCCCAGTCACCCAAACACGAGTCAGACACCACGAGGTTTCGTTAGTGCTTGTAAACAAGCAAATACCTAATTTGACTCAAGGACAGAAAGGCAGTCAATGAATCATGGTTCTCCTTTGTTGTCTGGCTTGGAATTTATTACAGAAATTTCCTAGACTTGTGGTTGTGAACCCTAATGTTACTGTATGTCTGTACAGAAAGTTTTGCAGAAACATCCAGCTCCAGTGTGATTTCTGCATTTGCTTTGGAATGCATCAGGCGTTTTATCTTCAAGTATTTTGGTGCTTCCTACAAAACACCAATGTGCTGTCCACTCTCCGCTGCCGAATTTTCATGCACCTATTTCAGCCCTTTGTTCATTTGTAGACACCCTATTTTATGTGTTTGAAGTCCAGGGATTCCCCACACTGGTATAAATCTTCCATAAAGAAAACCTCATTTGTTAATCTAGTAAGGATCCTGGAAGAACACATCCCAGCAGCCACTGACAGTTTCCAGCAAGGGCTGGCAGAGTCACTGTCTTACACTCTGCAGGTGCTATACACAGTGACGGCTTCTTACCTTTGGCAACAGAAGAGCACTGACAATACACTGAGTTTGAAATCTTGACAACCTGCGTTTGCTACCATCCAAGAAGTCAAAGTCATTGCCTGGAAAAGTTATATAGGTTTGCCCTTCCAGAACAATTTTAGTGTCTTGTAGAAAATACCGCAAAATTAACTGCTGTAAATGTGTTGCCCTGTTGTCATGCTACTGCTGTTACTGTCGTGACAAAAATTTACCTCTCTTTTATGGACATTGCAAAATAGTTTCTTCTTGTGGACTTTGGATACCAACTACCACTTAGATTTTCTGGGCTGTGAAGGCAATTAGAGGCCTGGAAGAAAGAAACTCTACCGCAGCACTGAAGTGAGCACATAAAAACACTGCAAATTCAGGTCATGGCAGAGATCACGGACCAAAAAAGTTTGTTAGGTCCAAGATGAATGAAGAGTAAATACAGGTTTAAACCTGGCAAATCCAAAATTGTTTGAACATTCTCAAGAACTGGACAAGACATTTGTGAGGCTTTTAAAGTATTAAAAACATCAGTAAATAGAAAGGTAGGAGGTAGGGTTTGGTGTGGGGATTTTTTTTTTTAAGCCACTTAAGCAATTTCTAATAACTTTTGTTGACTGCACTTACTAGACATGTCTCTTGCTGTGAGTTCTCCTCCTTGCTTGCTTCGTTTCTGGTACATTTATCCCAGAAATAAAATATCTTTAGTACAAGTATGTTAGCTACCATGAGCTTGACAGATCAGGGAACAAGCTGAGGATCTTCTGCATTAAAAACAAGAGCTGTTACAACTTAATGAAAACAGGCCTGCCTCCTTAGCTAGGGCTGCAACAGCTCCTTAATCAGTCCGTGTGGTACCCTGGGGGTTTGATTACATGAGGCTGTTGTGGTGAACACCGCTGTCATTTTCAGGAAACTTTCTGCACAGAGACATTTTTAAGCAACGTTCATGCACAACTCCTTCAGCATCTTACATCACAGAAGTTTTGCTCCTGAAGAATGTGACAGTGTAAATAGAACTGTCTGAGTACAGATGGGAATTTAGAAGATCATGGGAAAAAAAAATGTGTTTCCTTTAAATGAGTCTTACCTGCCAGGAATCTTTAGTGAATAAATTAAAGGAAACCTTTATTCTGTAAATCTTGCTCCCACACACTCTTCCCTGCACCATTTTCAAGGAATTGGTTTTGTTTTCTTCCAAAAAAAGAGAGAAAAGGCCAGTTTGTGAAACAGCTTACTAATAATTTAAAATTTGATACTTACAGCTAGTTCATCTCCCTTATTTAAACCACAGCCTATCTCTAATCAAGTCTATGGAGTGGGATTTCCTCTATAAATAACCCCTTTGCATGTCCGTTTTCCAGCTCCCTCTTTAAAGAAAATTTCATTTTATCTGATGACTGTACCAGTTTCACTTCCGATTTGGCTTCCAATTTGTGTTTTCCAGACAAATGCCCAAACCCTTTAAAAAACAACTATCATGATCTCGTTATTTGTTCCTTCCTACGGATGATAGGTTGGAACTGGTGCTGGTGGTGTGGGTTACACTCCTCATCACTTGCAGATGTTTTGAGGCCTATTTTGATGAATATTAAGGAAATGGTACAATTCAATCTTACATTATAACTGAATCTTACTGTTTTGCTCTTCTTTCAGTCCGTAGAGCTTGAGAATGGACAACAAAATTTTTAGAGTTTTGGGAGAGTATGGTTCTTACATTTGCCTTATTTTTTTTCAACACTGTTTCCACACGCATATTTAAGAGCACACTATCCTAAATTACTTTGGAGAGGTATTTTGGGAAGTGTTCTCAAGGTGACTGACTTTACTCTGCAATTATGATGCACTGAAGTAATTGCATATTGGCTTACCCATGGTCTAACACTTCACATATATTTCTCACTGGAACGCAGCCTGTATTTCCCCTCAGAAGCAGCTAGCTAAATCCTATCTGTATTTTTTTTAATAGAATAAAGTGAAGGAGAATGTCCTGACAACACAGTTCAAGACTTTGCTAGTATCTCCTTCCCATTTATAACTCCATGAATTTTTTTAAATAGGCTGCATTTTGGGCTGTACAAAGACTCAGGTTCTATGATGATAGGCAATGGGAATTCATCAGTTCAGGGCTTGGATCAACAGCTAAATAACAAGATTTAAAACTCTCTTTTATTGAAACTGTCCAGGAAAATAAAGGACTATGAAGGTCTTTATCAGAGTTTCTCCACGTACAATATCTACTGCAATCACCAAACAAATACATTTTAGAATTTTTTTTTTAAATTAAAAAGAAAAAAACCCTTCCAAGACTACCTTAAATCTGATAATTTCTACTTGTGAAAAACAGCACATTAGAGGAATTTGAATATTGCATTTTACTTCTACTTACAAATGTAGTGTCTGGACAAGGGGAAATAGCTTCAAACTGAGAGTAGGTTTAGATTAGATATCAGGAAAAAATTCTTTTGTGTGAGGGTGGTGAGGCCCTGGCACAGGTTGCCCAGAGAAGCTGTGGGTGCCCCATTCCTGGAAGTGTCCAAGGCCAGGTTGGATGGGACTTTAGCAACCTGGGATAGTGGAAAGTGTCCCTGCCCATGGCGGGGGGGCTGGAGTGATATGAGCTTTAAGGACCTTCCAACCCAAACCATTCTGTGATTCTGTGTATTAGAACAAGGTACGAAACAGGAGAAGTAACAGATGAGTCTATAAATAATCCAGGGTTTATAGAAGACCCAGCCACCATCAGCATATTCTCCAGATTCATATGATCTATCCAGTAGGCTTTATGGAAAACCCAAAGAACTGAAAGAAGAGAAATGGATAGAAAGACATGCACAGCTCTTAGCTGGGATTTAAAAGTAGAAGGACAGCAAGGTGAGGATTGGGGAAGGGCAATGCCACATATAGCTGAACACTTCAGAGCTACTGCCACAACTTAAGACACTGCCTGGCATTTGCAGCTGCAAGGGATTTTCCTTTGCTCTCCTGAATGAATGATGCACCACCACTTTTGCCAAAGCCAGCACACTGTGCAGGACACAAAGCTGACACACAGGGCCAGTCCGTCTTCTAAACTCTTCATATGAGCAATAGTTCAAGCACCAACTTACTCTTTACTAAAATTTCAACTTACAAGCAAATGGGCTGCTCAGTAATTTTACACCGAAACATAAGACAGTGTCACATCATGAGATGGAAAAGCCAGCTGGCAGAAAGGTAGAAAGTGGCAAACCTCAGAGCTTGCAGGTACAGTCCTGTCCTCATCAATTTTATGAGAGAATAAGGTGGAAGAGAAATAACTTGCAATACTGCTAAGGGAGGAGGTGTTAAATCCAAACATGTTAAACATTCAACAAGGTGCACTTATTAGAGGAACCTAAAAATAATAAATAGATGCTGGAGTCAGACTTCTAATTCCTGGAAGAAAGAGTAAAAGCAATTAACCATCCTGCAACTCAGGTTGCTGGGAAAGACTGAGACTAAAAAGAAGAGCTGGATGTATTCACAGGGAGGAATGATAGAGGAAATAGGAAGAACCAAGGAGGTAAATTCCCTGAAGTTCACAGTGGAGGAAAAAATGAAGCCTTTCACGTATGTATAGGCCCAAAAATTATATAAATATGTTTTTTAAAAGGGAACATTTTTACTACCTACAAGGGTAAAAGCTTTTGAGCAGCTGTCTCGTGCCAAATATTTTCATATGCTGAAAATGTCAGCAAGGTTCTGGCAGGTGCCTTGGAAAACAGAGCCCACTTTTATGCACAGTCAGCATCCCCTTTGGGAGAGTCCATTTCCACAGGCTGCACTGAGGTTGTGTTTGGCACCTGAAGTATTTCACAGGAAACAACAACAACTTTTTGATGGTATAGAGGGTACTACAGTCTGAAGAAATGTTTCAGTTTCATAGGGGTAGAGGCGAGTGGGTGTGGTAGAAGACCCTCTATGCAGATTCAGAAAGAGCCACAGAGCTACTAGTCCAACCCTAAAATTTAAAAAAAAAAAAAAATCTGTGTAAATAATTGGCAGATGACAAATAAATATTAGAGTGTGTATAATGTGCAGGACCAGCAAGACTGAAGCCTCATCAACAGGTCTGCCCCAAACAGAAAAGGCAATATAATCAGTGATGATGAGCCACTGCAAAAATTTGTGCCTTCTGCAGTTTCACAAATCCTTTAGAGGTCCCAGCCCTGTGTGACACTAAGTGCAAAAGAAAAAGAAGGGAAGATAGGCAACTGTTTAAGCAGGGCAGGCATCTCAGAAAGAACGGAAAGAGAAGCCTTGGCTTCTTATCACTGCCTAGACAGGAATTCTGCTATAATCAGTTATGACTCATTTAGCCCATCCTAATGCTAAAATATTTCCCTAGCATGTAAATACAACATGTATAAAGCTATAAATTCTGCTGCTATCAACTCAATTAATTTACTCTCGGGGAAGAAATGGACTGGCAAATTACAGCCTACCATACTGGCATTCTACAGATGAGTAAGTAGAGGTGCTTTCTGGAACGTTTCCAAGGAGGGGCAATGCTGCTACAATGCATAAAACGTGGACAAATTAGACATGTAAAAAGAAGTCTGTGCGGTGACAAACATAGGAAAACCTTTGTTAAAGTAAGTATGTGATTCTAAGCAGGAGAGATGGATGTTGAAATGGGGCAAATAGAGCTGGGTCCCTGAGAAAGCAGGACTGGAGCTGGGAGGGGACAACCAGAGATTAAGGCAGGACAGAGGCCTAAAACCCAGATGGTACCAAAAGTTTAATGGTGGTTCTGCTCTTCAAAATAGACCCTTTGGCAAAGGGGTTTTCTGGAGTTTTCACGACTACAAGAACATATCTGAAAATCTTGACTCAAATATTTCTAAGTACCATTACAGATTAGCAGTCCTAGATTTAAAAGTTAGAGTTACAATAAAACATGGCCAAGAATAGTGAACACACTCAAAGAAAAGAAGAGATTACATGTGGCAAACAACCAACAGCACATAAGCCTATGTGATTTGTCTTTTCAGTGTTTCTGGTCAGACTAAAAAGAATTGTTTTTATACTACATCTATGTGGGTAGTTGAATGCAGCTGGGAATATCATTCCAGCTCACTGGGGCTAATCTTAGTTAAAGCAATTCTCTTCTATAGATATTCTGAAGTTGAGACACTTCCTTCCTCCTTCTCTGGAGAAATCCCACCTACACACATGTCTACCAATACTTTAATGTGCGCACCTGTGTGGATTCCCTTACAAACCACTCATTCTTTCAAAAGTATTTGAGATAATTTACTGGTGATATTTAAGATAGAAGTTCTGAAAGATTTTAAATTTTGCTGTTTGGTAACTTTGACCCTTTGCTATCTCTATTTTGGGTTGTGTATGTAAAATTGATGGCTCTGTGTGACTTTTCCCTTCAGCTAGCTCTCAGTGTGCTCCAACAGAAGCTAGTAACAGTTTTTCCTTGACAGCAATGGATGCAGAATCAAATCCTTCAGTGTACTATACAGGAAAGCTGTTGTTCAGCTTCTGCTCCTGAATTTATACTTTCTAAGCATCAGTAAAGACTGATTCACAATTGCACATGGCCACCACAACCATACCATGACAACCCTTGACCTTTGTCTCTCTGGAAGGTCAAACCTTGCTCCAAATCTTGGTTTTAATCTTGTAATTTGTTACCGTTGCAGTGTGGGACTGTTTGCGTGTTGATCAGACAGGTATGCATAGAAGAGTTTGGAGAAGTGATGTAACTTCTAGATGGGACAAGGCTCTCTGGCTACATCTCTTACTAAATTTAGCAGTGCCTGGGAACTTCCCTGAGCCTGGGAATGTGATCATCTCTACTGTTAATCCAAAAGAGCGGTGATTTTGGCCCATGCCAGCTGGCACTCCCCCAGACAATTCCTGGCCACGGTCCGTGAGCTAGCATGGACATGGACCATTCCCAATGGGCATTTTGCATACAGAAACCTTATTTTTGGAAGCCAAGGGAAGCGCAAACAGAATCCATTATCTGCCAGGGGGTCTCAGTGCCCAAGAACTAAGAGACAAATGCAACTTAGAATTACAGAGATAGGTTTTATGTCCTTAGGGACCATTTCAACATGAAGAGATAAATATAAATTTGTAACACTGTTCTGAGTTCTAATGATTTAAAATGCATTTCCATACGAATTTGCTGTAGCTCAGAATCATTATAAGCTTCTCATTCTTCTTCTTTATTCGTTTATTATTTTAAAAAAGGAACCCAAAACTAAGCACATCATCTACTTTTATTGGCTTAAGTGAGTAATTTTTCAGCTTCGAGTTAAAATCAAGGGGAGAATCAATATGGGCATCGCTGTAATTGAAAACCAGTGGGTGATAATTCTGTACTGAAAACAAGATAATAAGTACAGAGATGAAACACTGGCAGGGGAAAAGAAGAAAAGATTAAAGATACGATCTCAATTAAATATCAACTATTATTAACATTATATTAAAAACTTCCCTGTGTTCCTTTCATATGCTGTATATTTTTTTTCTCTTTTCCTCTAATGGGTGTTAAAGGAAAAAATAAATGAAATTATGTGAAATTATTATAAAACAAATTCAGACAGAATCAACCAAGTGTGTCCTTAGCTGGTAATTTATTCCTAATATCATTGAATAGCCCCCAAAACATGAATATTTAAATCCAAATCTTCTTTCTTACCACTCTCTTTATACAGCCTTTCCTTCTACCTCCAGTTAGCAATTCTAGCAATAAGGAATTATCTTCCCATTGCTCACAATGAAAGGAAAAAAAGGAGAGGATTCACCTTTACTCCTTATTTCTAATAGACCTGCTGGTTCCAGCTCTGGACTTTAATACTAAGGAGAAAGGAGAATTAATTCTCTAGTAGACCAACAGAACTACTTTGTCTCTGGTCTAAACTGTATTTCAAACAACACACTGATAACAGTTTAAGAGAGAAGCCATTTTGCTTTCAGACCTTTCACATTCAAAGTCAAAGGGGTAGCTTCTAAAAGCTCACTGAGAACAGATGATGATGAGACCTGAAAATTGTTTTTATTCAAATGATTTTTTAAAAATTAAATTAAAATCAAAAACCTGTCTCCGCAATGAGAAGTACCATTCAACTTTCAACAAGCCAGCTTACCAAGAAAGAGGTCATATCTACTACTGCTACTACATGCAACAGTATCAGGGGAAGGCAAGGAAAATACTAATTCCATTATTTAATAAATAAAAAATAAAATATTGTTTATTTAACAATAAACAGTGGATGACAGAAGGAAGACACGGTTCCATGCCTTTTCTTGCTGCCATCTTCACACAAAATATTAGAATCTTCACGACAAGATGTTAAAATTAACATTAATAATAGAATAAGGGTAAACGTCGGACTATGGGAGAAAGAGTTAAAAGAATAAGTAAATTAAAGGTATTTAAGCCAGTTCCCCAGGAGAAGTTTGTTGTGATGCATCTAAGGATCTTATTGTGGCAGTGTCTGCCTCAGAGAGAGAGTGGAGGATGGGAAGAAAGGAGAGGATCCCAGGTACTGATAAAGGCCAGCCCCTTCCCACTTTCCATTTTCTAAACCTCAAAACCTTTAAGGAGAGCTTAATCCTCTGTTCTTCTGCATACAGAACTCCCAGTGAAATCACCAAAAGCTTATTAACATCACAGTTAAATTTACACTCTTGTACAAATGGTCCATAAATCCTTCTGAAGGGCACAGATTTTGGTTATAAAGTGCCTTTCATCTGCAGACGGCTCCAGGTGTATCAGCCACAGTTCAGTGTAACAACACCAGCAGCCTGCTCTTGCAAGAACAGTTTGTCATTCAGACCCAAGCACGAGAACAATTCCCCAAATCCCTGTCTAGCCACACTGCCTACCCAGATATTGTATGGGTTGCGGTGGAAAATACAGATATTGTTCTCTCCTTTTGTGCCTTTGCACATGAATGGAGACTAAGAGGAATTTGCTCATGCCATGCTTGCCAGGGGAGCCATAGACAGGCAGGGGGAAGTAAACTGCACCTTTTTTATGTTTTTCTGGCCTGAGAGAGAAGAATGGGACAGCATTGTGTCCGAGACACGTTTCTTTGTCAGCCTTGCTCCTGGGACAGCACAATAACCTATCGTCCCACAGGCAGGACTCAGCCAAACACGGGCCTGTCTCCAGCAGGAATGGCCATTAAATAAGACAATAGTGGTATCAATATATCTGAACGTGTTCTTAAGTACTATATAAAGAAAATAATCTCTTGAATAGAGTTCAGGATTTTAAAACGTACGGTACACATTACTGATTTTAATTATAGATTCTTTGAAGTCTCTTTCAGTCACTTCAGGTAATCTGTGCTTTTAGAATACTAGAGACTTACTGCTTTGAATATTACTGACAAGATTGCTGTTAAAAGTACAGTCAGCTTTTAATTTTTACAAGTTGTGTCAAAATGGTTTAAGCATATTTGCATTTATGAGGATTACCTTTACTCTCCCTCCTACAACTACGACACAAAGTCAGGTGTCACACTGTTATCACAGGAAAATATGACTGAGCCGGCATGAAAATAACAAGGAATAGGTACAGAAAACTCATATTAAGGTTCTGAGCATGGCCAGGGTAAATAAAATACCTGTAGTAACTTAGTTGAACACTACATTTGCCCCTGTAGAGTTAGTTAAATGGTATTAACTGCAAAGTTGTTGTACCCATGATAGTCCAAGCATCCACAAAGATACAGTTTGCAGGACAAGATGCCTTTTCAGAACAACTAGTGCCACTATCAAGTCTTTTGTTCAGCTAGGAGTACAGCACAGTTGGGACTCATCACAAGATCCTTTTTTTAAAATTTTTCCACAAAAAAATGGCCACACAGAGCTGAAAAGGTGAATATTTCCCCCCATGCAAAGAATCATAGAATCAAGAGCCCATGCAAAGCTCAGAGATACACTTTCGATTCCATCCAGGCTCTTTGCTGATGGCTCAGGACACACTGAGCACTGCAAAGATTTCTGGTTTAGATTATCTCACCTCCTCCACTGCTGCCCTCTGCATCTACAGCTGTGGGACACAAGGGATTCATTCCTTCAGATGAAACACTCATAGTTTTTCTTGTTACATACATGACCTACCTGAAAACATTTCTACCATTAAAAGCAACGCTTTCACCTGCTGAAAATTCTTTTTCAATTGTCTGCAGTAAAATATTTATTTATCAACACGAAACTCTCCTCCAAACAACTTCTGGTGCAATTTACATGAAAAGCATCCTCATAAATAATTCGCTAAAGGGTGTTTTAATAATCAATTGCTGGATAATTACTGGTTCCAGCAGGACAATTGCTGTAAATCACAGGCATAAGGAGCCAATCTCTAACACGTCCCAGTAGTTTCTGCCCATGCTAATGATGTCTGACTATGTTAGCCCTTTCTTAACCATTTATAAACATACATAAATATTACATTACAGAATACAAATTTTTGCTGACAGAGTAGTGTGGAATTAAGGTGCCAATGTTTTAGAGCTTTTTCTGGTAGAGAGGTCTCATTAAGAGGGATACAATTATACCTGCATAAAGACCCTTGTTTTGATACAGTTTTGTCTCACATATTTCCTCTCTGAAAACAAGAATAAGCAATCTAAGCAATAAGGTCTTTGGCTAACGTAAGTTTTCCTCTATGCCACATGGCAATCTGGGCATGGCAGCATCTTTTCCAGTTAAAACTAACCTTCACACGTACTAAAAAAGGGGTAAAGTACATCCGTATCTGAAATGTCACCTGTGGCCTACAGAATTGTGGTGCACTGCAGTGTCCCCAGCAATTAATTTCACAGTGTACTCAGATGCTTTGGTGTCAGGCAGATCATTACGGACACATACCCTCAGGAAAATAAAGCAAATGGAAACTTATTTCAATAATCTTACCTTGCACACACCCTTCACTCTCTCTCTCTCTCTCTTTTATAATTTATTTATTTTAATTGGAAGGTTTTAAAATGATTTTGGTTGCTTTTAAATGCCTAATTATCTTTATATAAATCGCACAATATCATCCTCCATCCTTGAAGTGCTGTTCTTGGTGCCCTGTGCTGTTTATTATTTTGCATTACAATTATGCAAAGCATAGAAGGTGACTTTAAGCAGCTCATTTGAAGTGCTCTTTTCCTAAAGACAATATCTTTTTGAGGCAATTTACATAGATGTTTATCTCCTCATTTTAAGAAAAATCAGCTCAATTATAACTACACAAAAGTTTTTATTATGGGTGTAGTCCTGAAATGTAAATGGCATAAAATCCATGCTGAAATTTTCATTTGTGTTTTCATTTGTGTCTGTGGATTAACAAACCATCCTGCACTGAAATTAATTATAGAGACACACAAAATATTAACTGATAGGAGAGTATATGTGGCAAAATAGCTCAGCAGTTAGAAGAACTGGAAGCTCTTTTGATCTGTATATCATGGCTGCTGAAATGTGTGCCTAATACCCAAATGGAGAAAAAACCAAAACAAAAAAACCAATTTTGTACGGTGGATATGTATTCCATTTAATGTTGCTTTCTGTTGCCATGGCTATGATAGCCTTAATATTGTAGGCTCACAGCAAGGTTGCAATTAGTATTTGGATTTAGAAGAGGGAAGATAATGATTTCATATCAAAACTTCTCACTTAATACTCTTCTGGACATAAAACTGCTTGTGGGTTTCAAACCAGCTATTCCCATGCTAAAACCAAATGAAAGGAAAGAATCTGTGTTATTTGGCTTTGCACCTGACAATTCATGAAGCTATTTGGCCTGGCCTCTTCAGAGCTACGGCTCAGCTCACCTGTACATTTATGTATACACACATATAAATGGATACGCACACTTAACCTCACATGAGGAAAGTTTATAACTATTTATTTGCCTTGTCATAATTCTGACATGAACCACTTGACACTCTGGGAAGTGTCTTTACCCGGTTCTTCCTAATGCCTCCTCTTAAAGAACACTGCACTTACCATCCTGAAGGATTCTGGATCAGAACAGTGCACTTACCATCCTGAAGGATTCTGGATCAAAGTGCTGAAGTTTGAAAGCTATTCCTCCAAACGACAAGCCCTGGTCTCCCACGCCAAAATGGACTCAGCTGACTCAAATGGACAACTCTAGTCCTATGTTGCTGGAAGACTGATGTACAAGCTGAGAATAAACTCTGATGGAGAAGAAAAGGCCTAATCCTTCTAATGGAAGCCTTAAGTAGACCCTTTGGATAAAGGGTAAAAGTTTGACTTTATTCTTTAAACATCTACTACCAGTTACGCTTCATGGCTGAGAACTTTTGTTTCCCAGTGCTCACTACAAAGTGCTATTTTCAAGCATTAAACCATTTTTTACAGCAGTGCTACTTCTCCTGTCTTTGACAAGAATCGTGCTTCAAAGCTTCAGAGGAAAGGGCAAAGAAACCCTTGTGGACAATTATAGAAAGATTCACCCAAAAAAGAAACATCTGCCAGTTCCTGTCAATTTGTGCTTAGATTTCATCTTCACGATGCTGAGTGCAACTCTCTGTGGTTCTGTTTTAAATCTTTTAATCTTCCCATCCCTTTAAATATGCCCACTTCTCTTTTTCAAATCCATTAAAATTCAGGGCTCATAGTTATCCCACAGCAGTGACTGCCATCAGTTGACTGTAGTATGTTAAAACCAGCCTTTCCTCTTCTCCTTTTTAATATACTTAAAAAGTTGTAGTAGATTTGCTGAGAATATTACGGAGCAAAGTAGTCTGTTAATCTTCCCATATCATTTTGAATCCTTGTCATCTTGCAACTTGCTTATTGTCCTTCCAGACCGAACACAGAGGGAAGGGATTTGTGACTTCTGAGTGGTCTGGCAGCCCAATTGCCTTATGCCTCTGCCATTACTGTAGGAGTTATGCTTGGCTGTCATTGGAAGTTGGGCTGGATTCACATCAAGATCTCCATAAAGGATGGATTTTTTTCCTTGGCCCTCCTTTTGTTGTTGATGTATTTATAAGACCACCACAGCACCCACCAGCCCTTCTCTCTTCATGAAGAGCAGGTCCAGCAGGGCACCACCCCTGGAGGGCTCATTTACCACTCGAGTTGGGAAGTTCTCTTCCACACATTCCAGGAACTTCCTAGGCTGCTTCCTCTCTGCTGTGCTGAGTGTCCAGCAGACATCCAGCAAGTTCAAGTCTCACGCAAGAACAAGAGCTGGCAATCATGAAACAACAGCCAGGCACTTATAAAATACTTCATCTGCCTCTTCATCCTGGCTGGGTGGTTGGTAACAGACTCCCACCAGGAGGGCTGCCCATTGCCTTGCTCAGCTCTGTCATAGGTCTTTTTGCTGACTGTAGAAGCCTCTTGCCACTGCCCCTGCACCAACTTGCACAGATTTTACACTTCTCAGAAGTCATCTTGGAGGGAAAGTCACAAGCATATGCATTGCAGTACGAGGGAAAACGTGGGAGAAAGAACAAATCCTTCTTTGGACTTTGGTAAATACTTTTTACGGCGCACAGAAATATACTTAGGCTTTCCACGAACTGGCTAAACAGATGTTGCTAGCAGAATGGATGCAGCAGCACAGAGCACATGTGAGGTTGAAAAACTCACCTGACAATCAGGGTAGACACCTGGTAGACATCAGGTACCTGTTCCTGAAAAACAAGACATGAAATTTGTCTGCCTGAACAGTTCCTTATTTCAGCACAATCTTACAAAGACCTTGTTCCTGGAAAAAAAATTGTAAAAGCAACTGCCTGTGTATTTCTGTCAGCTGTCATCAGCAGAAGCTTCTGGCAAGTCCTGCCCAAAGCTGTGGATGTCTTCTTTCCCTTGTGAATGACTTTGAAACTCTTTTCTAGACATCTGATTTTTCCCCTGACTGCACAGTAATCCTATTTGCTTTTACTTTTACGTGGTGCAGCTTGAAGCTGCAGTGTGTAGCTGTGCAGCAGCCTTGATCAGACAAACAGCTGGATTGCTCCTGCTGGATGGGAGCAGGGGCCACCTATTTAACTCCTATGGTAAGAAGTGCACTTTTCCTCTACATTGGTCATTTTCCAGGGATCACCAAATTTGGATCCTCTGTCCACTGTAATTTTTTATCTCTTGATGTCTCCAGAAGCATAATAGCATCAGTTTAGGGATAGCTGCCCGCACTGGGGATACTAATGGTGACCCTGCCGCATTAGCAAATTTTAATTCTTCTTATGTGGCGTCCCTCTATTCACACAATCCCACTTCTAATAGCCTTTCCCTCCACATTTTCTGCAAATGTCATCTGGCCTGTGATTCCTGGGAAACAGTCTCTCTCATCTGACCCATGGGACACTCATGCACAGTCGGAACTTGGGTCGCTTCCAATTTACATTTTTTTCCCTCCTAATCCACATCACTAGCAATTGTTTTTTGAAATACTGCATCTGGTATAAAGGAGTCACCCAGAGGCTGGGAACGAACAGCTGATGCTTGTCAAAAAGATGCATAGTCTGATCCACAGGTTATCACTATCTTTGATTCCATCAGCTGTGCCTGTCTCCAAAGATGATTCTTCCCATGGCTTGCACTAGGCACAGGTCCTTATCTGCCTCTACCAGGGCCAAGTTTAGATTTGGCATAGCAGATTCTCCCTCACTTGAGCTATGTCCAAGGTACATGATGGAATGAAAGCCTTCATAAACAGTCTCCTCAAGGCTGTTCCTCCCCCCCACTACCATCTGATTTGCTATTTTTGCCATTATTTTAAGAGGGCAAATCTTCCCTCTATCTCCTTAGGAATGGCTATGAAAATAAAATACACACACAAGCATACATTGTGTGCAACATTAAAAGAAAAAAATTAAATATACTTATTTTTATATTTTTTTTAAAGTGCCTGTAAGACCCAAAATCTGCTGTGGAAAATTCTTGGTAAAGATGCTTTGTTCTCCAGCTGACAGGCACAACCAAATACCAATATTTTCTTATCAGTTTAGCCATTTACAGAGAAAGAAGTGCTCAGAGCCCATCTACTGTCCCCAGATTCCAGGCCTTTTCTGTACAGCTAGTAAATCTTTCCTCCACCAAATAAGTTTCTGCCACTTCAAATCTACTTCTACCAGCTGAAGTACTTGTCTGTGGATTTCAAAGAGTGATTGAAATATTGCAAATAACAAATGCCATTTCCTTCTCTAACTTTGTTAGACAGAATGAAGAGATCCATGACAGCACAGATAACAGGACTGTATTCTTGAGGAGAAGCCAGTCTGTGCTGCTCCACACACATTAAAAGGTGCATGCCTAATAAAATAACTCTCAGGTAAACATCAGGAGTTAGGAAGATCATCAAAGATCAGTGTACATCTTATTTCTAGTCCTTTTAGCTCTAAAATAGAAATTGAAGTGTAATTAGTACATGATCATCTGCCTAAATCTGGTTCCCTTCCTACTCAGAGCAGTCATGTCCTCCACTGGTTCTTCAAGTGAGGTGTGCACAAAAATTACTGGAGTGGAGCTCAAAAAACCCGAACAACTCAACCCATAACAACCTTCCTTTTTGTCTCCACCAGCATTGTAATGGTATTACACACCCATGTCGAATTCTCGCACAAATAATGCTTCACTTTCAGCACAAAGGAATATTTATTGCAATTATTTGGCAAAATAAGTTTGCAAAAACAAATAGCTGAAAGAAAGCTTTGATATATTTGCAGACATTTTATGAAACAAAAGGAAACGTAAATTCTTTGATTTAATCATACACAATGAATTATTCATCCAGCCCTTTTCTGTGTTAATCAGTTAACACAAGGTGATAACACAACTTCAGAAAAAATGAAAACAAAACCTAAAGAATTGTAAGAAGGTAAGCATAATCCGAAATATGAACCAGAATAGAGCTTCTCTAATGAGATAATGAAGCTTCCTTTTAAGACAGGGGTAAAGAGGCAAAGCCAGCACACCTTCTTAACAAGGAACAAATTCATCTTTCATGATCTTCATTATGTTGATTCCAAAAGAGAAGGTGTTTGCTGAGGATGTGCAAAAGCCTAATCCAGCTGCAGTTACCTGACAGTTCTCTAACCCGCACTGTGCTCACCGCCACTGCAAAAGAGCTTGTTTAGGGGCTGGAGAGCCTGGGCTCAACACGCTGACCCTGCCCCTTGGAAGAAGGATTCAGTTCTGAGGCTGAAAATGGGAAAATAAACCCCCAGTTTCATGGTCTGACTAAAGGAATCAGAGCAGAATGTCTCATCTGCCTTACTAGAAAGTGGATTAGGACTGAAAAAATAAGAATCACAGAGGTACTGATGCTCTAGCACGCAGTCCCATATTCTTGGGGCAAAATCTATGCCCCATTTAGATCAAGGCTGCATCTGCCCCGGTGAGGGCAAGAACTGGTTCTCACAGTACTCTGGGGGGGTTCCCTTTGGGAAGTCCAAAGCAGCACAGCACAGTGGGAGCCCTCTCCACCAGCCACTGTCTTGCTTTCAGAGTCAACCCTTGCTACTGAGCAGGGACACAGGAGCTCTGCTCCACAGGCACAACTCCCTGCAAGGCTTGTTTTGCCAGTGCAATGCCCATCACATCAGCATATGATTTCCTTCTCAGAAAAACCCATATTCATCAACATATCCATTACTAATTTTATACGTTCAATTGAAATTTTACATGTTATAAGTACCAAGAAAATCTCAAGGTAAAAGTAAATTTTTCTTATTTTATCATCACACAAAAAGTTCTCCATATGGATTTAGCACTTCATGTATACATATTTCTTTTAAAAAAAACAACCCATACTTTCATGGAATTTACCATATTGGTGAATATTTATCAAGAATATTTTGTGATTTTTCCAGGCTTCTTTTCCCTTGACCCCTAAACGTCTCAGCTTGAACCTGCATGAATTACATGCATACAAAAATATAAAGAGACTCCAAAGACAGTAAGAGAAGTGGCATTTGGAATTCGAACCTGCTGAGAAATATTTACTCTTACTTCACTTGACTTAAAAGTAGCTGAAGGGAATTACTCTGAACAGTAATTTTATGCCTTGTAAAAGCTATCAAAGTTGCACACAGATGCATTTTACAGAGACTCGAAGGAATGCTCACGCTTCTTGGCAGGTGAGTTAAGCCTGTGGCACTGTCTGGAGACAAGGTTGCAAGGGTGAATCCAGCAGTCCTGAAGATCCAAATCATTACATGAATTTAAACATTTTCTCAGCATCTGTATTCCCCAAGCCACAAGTGTGCTTTTGTTGGTTAAACCTTTCAAAATGCTAATGCCCTCTGAATGGCTACAGCTCTAAATCCTGTGGTGCCCAAACCAGCTCCAACGCAGGCCAGCCCGCATCCTAATAGTCCTGCTTGTGGACTAAGCAAAGGCAGGTGATTCCTTCAGTGTGGAACTAGCCTATAATATATTTATTTCTGGAGACAGAAAATATGCTAAAGAACTGCACCTACTTGAAAAAAAAAAGTAACAAACAAACAGCAACAAAACACACAGTCCTCTAAATAAGGTGGCAGCAGGTGCTAAGTTAAACTCCTACAGGCTGCAAATACAAATTTCTGTATTGATGCAAACACAGTACAGAGCAGTGAAGATGCAAGCCCTGAAAAGATTGCAGGAGCCGTGCTCTTTTGCAAGCAGACTATTTTAATACGTTTTCACTTCAAAGTCCTACCTCCTGTTAGTGCTAATCCCCCTCACCCATAAGAAGCACCCATGATTTGCTGGTAACGTATTTGAATGCACTTACTGTGAGATGCCATGAATATCACCACCAGAAATTATGTACTGTGCCTTCTTCCCTGCCACCTTTGCCCTTCAGCTTTGGCTTCTCAGCTTACATCGCAATAGTTTCTTTTATCTGATGCATTATTTTGTGCTTTATTTCTCGGAGTTCCAGAGGTCAAAATTAACCTGTAGCAAGAGAAATGAAATAAATATAGGTCAATCTATTAATTGGATGACCTAGTAAGAACTTTACAATAAAATCTGAAGGCCAAGATTTTTCAAAACCAGATGGAAATGAGATTTTTGCTTGGATACTAGTTCTGGTAAGACATCACCACTCTAGTGCCTGCAATCAGTTCTAACCTTGAGTTTACTTTAGAAATAAATAACTAAGAGCAAGCCCAACAATAAAACCTTCATGAATATCTTTAATATAAAATAGTCCCTTCTAAGAGGTGGGTGGACAGCAGTAAATTTATAGGGAGGCAGAACTGAAAAATAAAGCTCTTGAAACTTGTGATTCTGACTACCATTGTGTAAGAGAATCAAATGGGTCACTGAAGACCCTTCATAATTAGATGACTGGCTCCCAGTAATATCCACAGGAATTCTAGGACCAACTGGCAGCATGAATTAATAGGAAATGTTTCTCCAAAATCCCCTTTTCATTTTCTAAGATGTCAGCCAGGCACTCCTATGCCCAGCTGTATTGGAGATGGTTTGGTTATTTTTTCGTAGTTACCAACTCATGTGAAGGTCATAGGTAGTTCCATAATGGCACTGTATGCAACAATCACAACATCAGAAAAACCAAGTCTGTGATTCATCAGTTTTGTGACAAAAATGTTCCACCCAGAACAACCAGAGCGAGTTGCAGACCTTAATGGAAGGGCCGTCATTCCTACCCCAAGTTAAAACAGGAGCACAGCTTGGCTCGGCAGGCTTGGAGCTTTCGGCCTCCACCAGCTCCTTTCTTTGCACTGCCAGAATTGGGGTGTGGATGGGGCTGTGCCTTTGCCCAAATATTCTGTGGCAGCAGGCTGTGCAAGCTGGGTCTCCCTGCATGAGGCAGGGGAAAGCCCGATGGGATTCCTCATCAGTTACAGCTTTGAACTACATCTTCCCAGAGCTCTTCCTCAGAGCGAGCTCCCTAAAGATGACCAAACTAAAATAAAAAGCCAAATTTAATTAGATTATAAACTAATTAGCTGGCACTAAGTGGAGAAAACTCAAAAGAGGGTAGGCAAAGGAGAACAGAAATAAAAAAGGTTTATACCCAAGTCTTCCCCTGTTAGCTACATTCCTGAAAGTAGGTCATTGCTTCCAAGCATGTATTCAAAGAAATTAATGGCTCTGCTTTGCAGCGAACTGCACAGATAAGAAAGTCCTCTCTGGTGCTGAGGAACCACCCATTCCCATTTCCAGAGACCTGTCTGTGACGTTTACACACTGCTCTCTGCCTTTTGAGCATCAGTCTCACATTCCTGCTCCTCACACTCACCTTACTTCCACCTGATCACTGCGGGCTGGAAACTTCTCTCTGCTCCCACACTCAGCAGTTCACCTTAAAAGGAGCAGCCCCACCTGAAACACTTTTTACTTAAGGATAAAATTACCAGCTAGATGAAGAAGTCCAAATTATTGCCAATTAGGTCTTTATTCTACATTCTCTTTAAACACTTTTCTATCACTGAACAGCTGGCTTTGTCCCACACACAGCCACTCACAGGGACATGAGTATTCACCCGACTTGAAATCAGTGCTCTGACACACTCCTAGTGCAAAGCATTGCGAAGGAAATACTTTGGATTACTTTGAGTTGATGTTTTATGTCTCTGCTGAACTTCTTTGCTTCCATTTGGGGAAGTTGCATATGAGAAAAAGAGGGCCTTGACAAACACTAATGAAAAACCCCTGGTCACAGCTTCCTCCTGAGCTCCCAACAGTAAAGCTGAGCCATGACCCACCGTTATGCAGAGCAGGTGCCCTCCTCCATCTGGGCATGCCAGAAACTACCTCTAGAAACCAGGGAGCTCCCTCTCAACTCACTAATTTCTTACCCATCCTGTACTTATCTAGTCCCTTGTTTGTAAGGGATGTCTACCATATAAAATGGAAGTTGATGCTGGACATTATCAGCTCACAAAGCAGACTGAAGCAGGTTCTTTACTAAACCTCACAGGAAACTCACAGGGAGTGCAGGATCCTCCTCTCTATCAAGACAAACGTCAAAGTTTTCAACTAATTCCAAATCTCAATTTCCTTCTGAACTGTAGAAGTAATCTTGGCTGTATAAAAAAGCCAGTATCTTCTGAATTTGAGTGATCAGCTGGGATTTTAAGTGTTTTGGATTTTTCTTCTTCCTCTGTATGATTAAATTCTGGAATTCTAATATGGATCGCTCCCATTCTAGAGGGGTAGTTTTAAAAACTACCTCCTAATAGGCTGTGATCGTGTCTTTTGTGCTGTATGGGTACAGAACTACAGGTATGGATGCAGAACTACAGGTGGGAGAAAAGCTGAGGAAAGGGATTCTTGGTTTTCCTTTCGAAACTGTTGCATTTTCCCCAACCATTAAAAAGTGATTCATAGCACTGCAGACTTGGTCTCACATATCTGAAGGGCACCTAATTGCTGAAATGGAGTCAGTTGCTCTCTGAAAAAAGGGGTTATAATCTAATGGATTGAAAAGCAACAGCTCCAAATAGCAGCAGTAGAGACGGATGCAAAGAGTGCAAATACTGGAAATACTGGAGAGCTTCCAAANAAGGAAAGAAAAAGGAAAAGAAAAAGAAAAAGCCACATGGCATAGCAATATAAAGCTATGTCACAAATACAAATTTTTTCAAAGTCGCTTGCAAAGCTAAAGCTGAAAGCTAAAAGTACTAGAGGAAACTGGATATGTCAGCCCTAGCAAAATCATGCCTTTTTTTGTGGATGGCTTCGAGAAGGGCAGCTGCCACAAATGGATCTGGTTTCACTGCCCTCTAAGGAGCTCTGCAGATCCACCTCCACCTTGCTGAATTGTCTGCATCAGCTTTGCAGAGGAATTGCAATTCTTTGATGAAACCGAAGTCATCAAATTACTTTTGGTGATGACTCTGAACGTCTGACACTAAAAAGAAACAGAACAAGCTGGAAGAGGCCTCCTCTCTACTATCAGTTTTCCATTCCCTTATCTATATTGGCTGTGGCAGAGAAGTTTTGGATTATATGTTGTCTTATTATCTGCTATCCAAATACTTTCTGCAGTGTCCTGCAATTCCATCCTGATTATGCCATCGTAAGGATAATGCTCCTGTAAACTACAAAACAGAGATATCTCATGTTGATGCTTATCTCACTATACATTTTCTGCCTTTATCTAGGCCAAAGCTCATAACTACAGCAACTGGATTATTCTGGAGCACACCGGGGTGACCGAAGGGATTCCTTTGGATGTGAACTATTGTATTTTTTGAAAAAGTAAAGAAAGGCAAAACAATCCTTCCTCTGAATTTTGCAATACACCACAGATAAATGTGCCTTCGGGTTGTCTGAAAAGCTGAATTACGCTTGCATAAAAAACCTGCTTGTCCAAGTAGAGATCAAAGGTGTATTAAAAGAATCTTGGTAGTCACAAGAATGAAGCCAACAGATGACCAAGACAGAAAGTAAAATAAAAAGAGTCTGTCCCCTTGTGCATAGAGAGGGATGTTTTAACTGCTCTGGTACACTTAGAATACTTCTCAGAAACCACAATATGTTTATCTAACACATATCTAAAAACGTGCCTAAAACGGCGGCTATTACAACAAAAATCAGAGGCACTCATTCTGGCTTCCTCATGTGGCAGCTGTGGTAAATGGCCTCTAATCATACACGGCAGACTAGAACAAATGTGGCCATTTTTCTGCAGGTACTACTGTAGATGTCATGGGGAAGGGGGCTGGGAACTCTGGACAACCTGTACAAGTATTTTTTTAATATCCCAGCGCCCATCAAGATTGCTTTAATTTCTTCTGGGAGAGTTCCTCAAGCTGTGTCTTTGGACCAGAACCCAGATGACAAAACATTACTTAGATTTTTACTTATTTCTTTCCTATCTTTCTTTTTCCTCTGAACTTTACAAAACTCAACCACAGTCTAGATTGCACCGTGAAATAATTTTCAACCTCCTCATTTAAACTTCCATAAATAAATAAAGGGTGAGGGTGAAGGTAAGGAAAACATTTTTCCTTTATGGTGTGTGAGTTGCTGGATCTTGAAGATAACAATTATTTAAGGCTTGCAAACACATAATGGGTAATAACCATTTGTCACAGCCTCATGCTTGTAACAAAAGTTACTGCGTGGTACATCAGAAGAAAGAAAAAGCTTCTCATGATGCACTTCACAGCCCTTCATCCTAACACTGGAGAGACTGAGTCACAGCCCCAGATGTCAAGTGTCCCCTGCAGAGAATCATACTGACTGGAGTCTTTCTCTTTTAGTCCCAGATACTGATACAGATGCCATTTGTAGCAATACAAGTGCCTAATTTATTTACTAAAACATAAAATGAGTTCTGTAAACTATTTGTCCCAGTGCCATCCCACAACAGCCAGGTTTTGGGTACTTGTAGAACTACACTCTGTTTCTTTCATGGTGATCTAAGCAGGAGAGGGGGGGAGAAGAAAATGTCTATAAACATTGGTACAGAACTGGCAACAAGATCAGCAGGAAAAACCTGGTATGTGGGGATTAAGTATTTTCAGTACTTGTGGTGCAGCAACTTCTATTTTCTGTTGTAAAATAATCAGAGGAGATACAAACACATCAGAAGGTATGAGAGCGAGGCTTATCCCATTAGGAAGGAATGTTTTGTCATTTTAATTTGGCAAGGTTGCCCTTGGACATCTAAGAGGCCGCCTTTACAGCAGCTTTTGTAGCTGGATTACACAGAGGAAAGTGTAGAATGTATAACCTTCTAGTCAAAGCTGCAACGTGCTAAACCACCATCTCTGTAGTTTCCCAAGGAAACAAAAATAATCCTACAAAGTTTGTTCTAAACCTGCTTCTCTCCTTGCTCAGATTCATACTACATGAGCTGGCTGTCATGGAATATGAACATTCAAAGAAGGGCTCTCAAATAAACAAAGTTTCTGCATTCTTAAAGATTATTTCATTTAATTCTGTCTGTCAAGTGTGATGGGGTTTTTTTTCAAACTAGTCAATTTTTCTCACCATCAGACATGAGCTGCAAACATTGTATTGCAAGCAATAGTGCTGAAGAATGTTTTAAGACTAGAAAGTCTTCATTATTTCAGCACTAAGTGGTATGATTTTTAACCACCAATAGACAAACTGGTCCTAATTTTCTACAAGAAAATCCCACAGGGAATTGGCTTTTGATTAACCAATAGAAGAAAACTCTGCTTATTCTATCACTCACTTTAAACCCAAGCTAATTTTAAAAGTGCCTGTCTTTCAGATATCAGAACATGGCCCCTTTTCTGATAGATGGGTTTTACACATCTCTGCCAGAACGCTGTGGGAGGTTTGGCAGGGGTGTTGTCCCTTTGGCAAGTGGTTTTAACCCTACCTGGGTTCATTTTTACTGGGGGAGTGCTGGCTGGGGTTCGTGACAAATTTGAGTGTGCCTTGTAAGAGTGTGATCTGCCCTCGCTGCTGACAGAGTGGAGGTCAGCCCCTCTGTGTGTGCAGGGGGCTTTGAACGAGTGCAGAGCATCTGCCCGAGCGTCCCTGCAAGGTCACAGCCTTGGCACCCCAGAGCTATGAAGCAGCTTCATAACTGCACCCTGCAGGGATTTAGGTTTGATTCTCAGTCTTCTCCTGTGTGCCCTCAAAATGAGAAAGTCCAAAAGACCACAGAACACGTGTCACCCAAAGTTTCTTGCTTTTCACCTGAAAAATCAAGAGCTAGGCCTAAGCGTGCCAGCAGCTCCAGCCTGAGCCAGTTTGGAGAGGCCAACTTGAACTAGACCCCTTTTCCCTTGGAGCCACCTGCTGCACAGCTTTACCGCTTACTAGGCATGTTTGGTAGTAAGTTATTTAAATTTCTCATTAAAATTTGGAGAAACAAAAATGAATGTCAAAGTATGTATCTTATCTCATTTGCAACGTTGCACTGAGTTTATTTTTAAAGCCCTGCAACCAAGGAACCAAAAGAATGCCATGTTCTCTTCGAAGCACATGTAAAGTGCACATATTTAAAAAGAAAAATCTGAGTTATCTCTAACCAAGAATTATTTATGAAAAAGTTACAAAAGACTTTGACATTCCAAGAGTGGTTCAGTTTATTATGGGCAAGTGACTAAGAGAAATCAAGAAAAAATAACCCCTCAAAGGTCATTCTCCATTTTTCAGCTCTGGATTGGAGTCTGTGACACTGCATTTTTATTTCTGGGACACCTATACAGTGCAGTAGCCAGTAATACGTAATTCTACAGGAAACTGGTGCCTCAGACTATAGATATCATTATTTTAAAAACCCTTTTCTAGACATTGGTGCTTAGAATTTATTGTGGTTTTAAATTTACTATTTCATTTAAGAAGTGTCACTGCAAGGCTGAATAGCTGCCCTTACAAGACACCTGTGCAGCAACATTAATGCACAGAACAACTGAAATAGCCCTTTGGGTAGTTAAAAATCAGACTTCAGGGCAGGAGACATTTTTAAAAAACAAGAATAGTTCTGCATGTCCACTTCCTTTTCTCTTAGGAGCAAGGAGAGGTAACTCAATTTTCCAGGGGAGCCTACCTCAGAGGCATTGACTGGGTGCTTATGGCAAGACTGGGAAGGCAGAGGTGTGAGTGTCCACCTCAACTGACCGAGTAGGGAGTGGGGATTTGGCTTCAGTGTTACACAGTCCAGACCTCCAGCAAGCCCAGCAAGCACTGCCTCTGAACACAAAAACCATCGCAGCAAAGCTTTGCAGAGGATAACATTTCAATAAAATGATGCATGTGGCAAAGTTTTACTTCCCCAAAGTACTCCAGATGGCTCTCTTGGGAAGCATTAAAGGGATGAAAAGAGGTAAGGCTCCTTGGAGGTGGGGGATCCACAGGACAGAGAGGAGCCTTTCCCCTTTTTCTCTGCAAAGCGACATGACTGGTGCCACAGTATCAGAAACGCTGCAGAGCCCCCTAACTCCCACTCCTGTGTTTTAACTGGCACATTCCATTTAAAGATTAGGCTCCCTTCAAGGCCTTTCCTTTTGTAGTGCCCAATTTAGTCATGAGTATCCACTAAATCTAGTGGAAGTGTCAGTTTGAGATAGAACAGTCAGGGTTCTGCAAATTTCTTTTTCAAACAACTAAGGCTGTGCTCCTAGAGGACTGACAGAGTGTAGCATTAAAGAAGCTCCTTCACCCTAATCAACTTTGTAAAAATCCAGAGAAACGTATTCCTGTAAAACTTTGACCAAGAGCTTTGAGCTGTCTGTGATGTAGAGTTTTCCACCCCCACTGAAGATGAAGGCAAGAAAAAAAACATTTAGAAAGAAGAGCTTTATAGACCTGTCCCACTAATCTTACCATTTTCATATAGTACAGTCCAATTCAAAATAGATTTCAACACAGACTGTTGGGAACCTGACTATAAAACTTTTTTCTTCCGTAAGAAAATCCTTAATTTAATTTTTAAGAGAAAAGAAAAAATAATCAGAGGTTTTGTCCTGCCAAGCAAAGCCCTCTTTTTAAAGCTCTTTTTCTCCATCTCTCATTGGAAAAACAATAAATACATTCTTTCACACCGGGAGTTAAGAAGTATATTATTTATTGTAGTCAGGAGTTCCTTTCTCAGTGTATCCTGGATATGAGCTCATGCCATATCAACAACCAACAATAGCTATTGTTCCTGGACGTTTAAGGAAGTTTCTGTACCCTGTTTCCTGAACACAGTATGTAAACTAATACATACGAAAAAGGTGTTTCATATTATTTCAGGTACATTGGGCCCCCTCCATGTCAGCCTGCTGGCCAACTTTTTCACAGAGAGTTGGAAGAGTAATTGTATGCTTGTGTTTATCCGTTTGTAAATGGAAACAGGTACTTCCATCACAAACTACATGGAAACAGAACCCAAAGAAACACGATGTGTTTAATTTACAAAGAGCACTTTCTACCTCTTGGCTTATAAAACTGTCCAGCCTTATGGGTTAGTTCCTCGGATAATTCATCTCTTTTATGCTCACTTGATTAAGAAGGCTAAAATCCTCGAGCTTCATGCACATCAGGGAGGTTGATGTTTGTTACCATGTAGCAGCAGTATCTCCCAGAAAAGGAGGTGTTGACTAAAAGGAATGACTGAGCTGTGACCTATTTGTCCCCCTGAGCCTCAGGCCAAATGTTCATGTGCATGTGGATATACACGTGGTAGATGTACACCTTGCTCTGCATGACACAGTCGTGCCAGGGAGACAGTGTGAGCATCTCCAGGATGCCCAAAGCCACATGAACCTTCTCAGAATGCAAACCCAGAATATCTGGGTGTGACCAAACAGGGCAGGCCTGCCTTGCATCTTTACCTCTTCCAATACTTGCAATATTACATATTTCTGTCAGAGAAGGCAAAATTTGTCAGATTTTTCTTTACTGTCACATCACCTTCATCTTCTGGAGGAAGGACAAGGCATCCCAGCAGAATCAGTCTGCAGGTGGCAGAGGTTACTACCACTTACCCGCCGCAAATGCTAGCCAGCCCTCGGGTAGGGAAGTTGGAACTAAATGATCTGTAAGGTCCCTTTACACCCAAACCATGATTTTTTGATTTCCCCACAGTCTGCTGGAGTGTGAGAGGTTGTAGAGGTTTCCAGTAGGTTTCCAGTAGGGAACACCTCACATCCTGAAGACTCCACTACATTGCTCCTGATTGTGGTGCTACTGGAGCACCTCAGTGAGTACAGCTTGTGAGACGGAGAATAGAGAAATATTCTCTCCAGACATTCCTGTCTTGACTCCAGGGAACTTCATCCAGACCTCTCCCTCCAGGTAGCAGTGATCATGGGGAGGCCCTACGCTCAGTCCTCCCAGTTTAAATCACTGCTGCGCTTACAAGGCAGCCCTCTAGGAAAGGAGACAGCGTTCTGGTGAGGATTGATGACCGTGATCTGAACCTTGAAACAGGACGAGAAATAAAGACGTGATAAAGACATTAACAGTGTAAGGTTTAATATACCAAGGCCGGGCAAGCCAATTAGGACTGAATAGAAAGTAAGCTAAATCTTCTCCCACAACTCTAATCCTTTCTGTAGGATTTGAAAAAGAATAAAAAGCTGCTACTGCTTTAAAAGTTACTTTCATGGTCATTTTTATGTTTTTATACTAATACTCATGCTCCTGCCAGGAGCACAAATGAAAGTGCTGAAATACCCCACAGCCTTCCCTGTGAGATTTGCAGGCTAATTTTACAGATACAACAAGTTTGAATTATTGGGATAGGCTTCAAATGAGCTTCTAAATTCGGGAGTATTTCTCTGAATCCAATATGAGATATTTACTATTTGATTTTTCCTCAGCCCTATGGGAGCCACAGTGTATTGTTGTGCTTTTACTGCATGTCCTATTTAAGAGTTTAATGCTGGCTCTTAGATCTTTTATTTCCAGGCAATCTGTGCAATTACTGACAGTGTCCAATTGACTCCTCTGACTGCTGCTCTTCTCAGAGCATGACACTGTGAGTGAACTTGGAAGAGCACAGTGAGGGCAGGCAGAGGTCTGGGGTGGCTTGTCTGTACTTAACTCCCAGTTAAAATTTCAGAGGGCTTTATTAACAGTGCACTGGGGAGGAAAAGCAAGGAGAGGGAACGAACAAAGGGAGACTCAAAGAGGAGGATCAGACCGTGTCTCACTGCCAGAAGCCTCTTCAGTCCTGTAACACAGAATTCCCTCACAAACTCCTGCACAGGAAGAACTATGGATGGGACTGTAGTCCCCAGAACATTTTGGGAAAGACAGTTTAAAGTAAAAGATTACTCTACCCAGTGTCTAAATTATGCCAAGGATCTGCCTAATTCTCCCATAAATTTGGAAGAACAAAAGGTAGCTTAAAGCCCACTCTATCCTTGAACTTGACTTCTTAGTTTTAGCTCATCAGGATAGTGCTGAATGTTAAATGAAATATTTAATTGTCCGTTTTCTCATTCCACCCAAAAGTGGAACGAAAAAATCATCAGTATTAATAATCAAAACCTACACAAATAGAAAGTTTAATATATATATATGAATTGTGCCCTTGTAGACAAGGTTGCTGCTATCAATTGCTCCTTGGCAATGAATAACAAATTAACCTTCTGATCATCAGCAGCTATGATTTCACTCTGTGTATGTCATGAATTCTGTTTCCAAAGTCTCTGGGGACCTGATTCTGCAAACATTTTGGAACATTTAAGTTTTGACCCTAAATCTGTATTACTTAACCCCATGATTCAATCTTATTTGAGAATAGCTTTAATGGAATAGCTGTAGAGTATCTGCAGATGTGGGTGTTTGTGGTATTAGCGTGTATGTTTGAAAAAACCCTATCTTAATACAGCTATTTCTCAAATGTAATTGTCAAAGTCAATGAAAAATAGTTTTAAAAAATTCTCAGATAGAAATGTAAGGGAAAAATACTAGTCCTCATCTTTCTAATACACCATTTTCACTTGAGGTTTTAAGTAACAAACCCCTTATTCTTAACTTTAAATCATGTCTCTTTTTTTTTTTTTGTCATTTAGTAAAAAAACCCAAAACATCCAAAACATATTTTGAGCGACCTAAACTTATAATCCATATTTGAGGACCAAAGTCTAAAAACACAAAGGGAAAAGGTTAATGAGTAAGGGACTTCTCCATTTTTTTCTCAGCTCCCTCTGTCCTCACCACGAAACGCACACGTGTATGTGCACACACACATGGAGTTTAAGGACTGACTGGCAGCTGAAAGCAGCTACTCCGTACAAGAGACATTACAATAAAACAGAGAAAAGAAGACTGCAAGTGAACTACAGCTTTGGGCTTAGAAAGGCATTTTAAAATATTTTTCCATTCAGCTATTAATATTGTATTAAAAAAATAATAGTTTTAGCTCAAATTCCCATGTTTCAAAGCTCACACAGCTCTAACACTAAGGTTATCTTGTTTGGCATGAGAACAGCTCATGTCTACATTAAAGCTGGAAGCTTAGAAGTGACATAAACAGGCCTTTTTCTATAAAGATAAAAGGCTAAGCTTTAAAGAATTTTATATTTATAGATAAACGTTTCCATAGTAATCATTACAGTGAAACTTGCTGGTGTCAGCAATCCTTTGCATACAAAAATGGCTTATATTCAAATTAGCAGGAATCACAGAATCAGATCCCAGCTGCTACCTGAAAGAAGGGCTTACAGGAAGATTGTGGATGGGGGTCTCTGGGGTGGACAAATGCCCTTATTTTGGTCACCTCTCTGCCCCTTTCTGCCCTTTGAACTGATACATAAAACAGGAGATATGATGTAGGAGGCAACTTTGTAGCACATAAAACTAAACTGAAAGACCCAGGTGTCCTTTTCCATCTCTAATTTTCTAAGTTTCAATGATATAAATACAGACAAATTAAAAAGCACAAGACAGGTAACAAGCAGGAAGCTGGGCCAGGTGACAGCAGTGTGGTTTTCTCCTCACCTACTCCCTGTGACTTGGATTCTTTTACAAGATGGTACAAATTCTATCCCTGCTTTGGGAAGATGTCCATTTCTTGTTACTTAAGGTAAAGTTTCCTTCCCGTATCCCTCAGTGAAGCTGGACTTTCCCACAAGTGCTCAGCAAAGGCCCATGTAAGTAAGCAAAGGCCCACTTGTCCCCTTGCTGGGTCAGGACTGCCTTCTTATTACAGCTGCAACAGGCAGACTGGCACTTACAATGATGGAAGTTATTTAAAGCAGAGAGGTTGCAGTAATCATGTGAGATAAGACTCAAACTGCATGTTCCTGGAGGTTTCTACAACGTCCTAAACTAAATTAGGTTTTAATTAAAAAAAAAAAAAAAAGTAGTGATGTGAAGGCTTTCAGTCTATGAATTTTTAAAGCACCGCCAGTTAATTAAACAAAGGAAGGAGAATATCACACTCCCTTTTTTAAAGGTGGCAAGATGAAGGAGAAGAGAGGTGAGGTGACTTACTCAGGGACAACGTGGTAAGTCAGTAGTGCCTGGCACAGAACCAAGCCTCCTCACTCTGAGATTACATCCTACTCACTCCTTGAAGTCCTGAAGAAGGGAAAAGAAAAATAGCTAAGAGAGCTGTTCAGCTTTGAAATGAGAACGCTCCGTGTGTGAGCCCACAGGCGTATGAACATATGCCATGGGAGAGATGCAAGTAATACTCCCTGATCAGCAATAATGAAAACCTCCCTCCTCCACCTTTTTTCTTTAAAAAAAAAATTTAAAAGGCAAACCAGGGAGGAGGGTAAGTCTGAGTGGTTTGCCATTAATATACAAACGTTTCCATTGTAATCTGAGCATTAATACCTGTCACTGTCAGCACCTCTTTGCAGAGAGGGCTCGCCCGCTGTTTCTCTTGGCACTCTGACACTCACAGGGGATTGCTTTCACAAGGTGCTCCACGTGCACCTTCAATAGCCATTCTACCCAGGCTTTTACGATATCTTTGGAGACATATATCCAGTTGTTTGGCTCCTTCAAAGCTCCTGAAGTCTGGGACTCAGCTGGCAGAAAAGTAGCCTCCAATAAATAATGGAAGTCTTTTGGCTGGGGCGATGTTTGTGTTAACACCTAGCAGAGGGGAGGGAATGGGGCCGGGAAGAGTGGCCGCACTTCAAAGAGGTTGCCCCTGGCTCCAGCCGGAGCTGCCTGTGGTTGGCAAGAGCTGCTGGAGCTGGGGCTGCCTTGGCTCTCCTGCCTGGAGCAGCTCAGCAGGACGGCTCGTGGCTGGCCCCTACTCCCAGGTGCTGTCACGGAGCATTAGTGCCTGGGTTAAGCAGAGAACGAGATGGGAAACATTAAAAGAATGTGTAAGGCCTGTGCTCCACTGAGCGGTGCTTTCGCAGGTTTGATGGTGGCAGGTGGCAGTGGCAGCCTCGTACAGATAACAATTTTGCCTACGAGATGCTCAGCAGTGACCCTGAAGCATTTCTTCTCCCCTCTGCTCCTTACATCCCCTGTGTACTGAGGATCAAACCATCAGAGAGGCAGGGGAGTGTTACAGTGCAATTGTAGTACTGACAAATCATTTGACCTGAGCCAAGATCGAGGAAACTCAGTGGGCTTTGGATCAAGCTCTACCACTGGACAGCAACATTAATTATATTTTTGTATTTCTGCAGCACATTCCAGCCCAGCATGCAATGTTTTACAGGCATCAGTTAAGATCCAGAGGTTTTAGGTACGGAAGAAAACCAACCATTTTACAGAGGAGGAACACGTGCTAGGACAGACCTTCTACTGTGTGGTGATCAAAAGATTATAAAGAGAAATCTGGGAATTCCCTGTCCTTGCTACGCTTCCACTCTCAGTGGCCACCTAATATTCGAGCCCACAGTGGCTGTCACAGTGGTTCTCTGGAAGCCATTGCCCCCAACACCCACTGTGGGAATGACCTTCCTTCCTGGCTGTCTCTGTGAGTAAACTCTGTGCGCACACCAACAGCTTCCAAATTCACACAGCAGATGCAGCTGCCCACCACCTCTGTGAGGATATGCACGTACACTCACCATTTTAGAAAATAGATATCTGTTCACCAGCCATTATTTATCACACATCAGGGCCTGATAGACCACTGGCTCCTCTCAATTGCTTTGAACAGGAAATAAATGCAATTACTTGCCATCTCTGTTGGCAGATGGTGATTTTTACGTTTTTGTAGTAGGTCTGTGTGACACATATGCACACATATGTGTCAGAGGGACATAAAATTTTGGAGAAGAGCAGACACTTTAGTTAAATACCCTGGAATACCACTCTAATCTCTTGTTATTGTGTGTTTTGTGAAATAAATTCTGCACTGAAATTTTCCACGTGTGGTCTCAATGGTAGGTAACATAGAAAGTTTGAGAAAGAAATTCTGCTTACACATTTTATGCTACGAGAGTAGGATGGAAAACACTTTTGCTGCATGTTTCAAATGTCCTTTAAAAAAAAAGTGACCCAAGTTAGACACTTCAAATGCATTTTCCTTCAGGTTTTTTAGCCCCTTTTGAATAAACAAAATCTGAGGCAAATTGGCCAAGGGGTTTCTGAAGGACCACATTTGCAGATGCCAATTATAAAAAAAAACTGTGTCATCCACATTCCAAAGTATTTCAGGACTCTCAGACAACATTTCAGGGAAGTTAAATGGACTTGTTTCACCATCATTTTTTGATGGAGAAATATATATTTAAGGAGAGCGTAATGAAAAACTTGAATGCTCTGAAATGCCATCTTAAATTATTTGAATAAAAGGTGAGCTAATATATAACTTCATAGTGGCAGAAATACCAAGAGTATCCCACTCAAATTAGGGAAAGATGCAATTCCCCTTATGTTCCTTCTATTTCTTGATTTTTCCAGCTCTTTTCTTTTCCTCCCCATGAATTGCCTGTCTCCCCCACCATCCTCCTTCACCTTCCCACACAGATCCTTTTTTGTGAGTAACTGTGGAACGTTCCAGCTACGCTGTGAGTTAATGCAGTGCGATAGAGGGAGAGGCAACATCAGGAAGTCAGAGATTGGAAAAGTTTAGGGGCTGAGCCTCTGGCTTCAGTTCAATCGATAATCGCCATGCATCTGGCCCCATGTTTCTCCTGCACAATTAACTCAGCCACTTTGCACATACCTCATCTTTTGCATCAGTTTGTGAAAAGTAAATTTACTGTTTGCTGAGTCCCAGTCATGCAGGATGGTGAAAAAAGTCTCACTGATGGCAGTACAATGAGAGATTCAGTACAATGGGTCCAAACAAATCCCAGAGAACAAAGGTTTAATTTTCAGTTCACCTCGAGATCAACTAACAGTTACAGTATGAGACTTCTTCTCCACTAGAAAGAAAAATTCCCAGAGCCATAAGGGTTTTAAACCAGGCAAATAATATTAAAATGAAAAGTGCAGGATGAGTGGGGCTGAGCTGCTTTGTTTGTTGCTGTTTGGAGAAGGCAGCTAATTAGACAATGGCCAGGCACTGCCCACATGCTAGGATAGCTACCTCAGTAGTTTGTGCCACTGTGGAGTAATTTCAGCTGAAAAATAAGGAGTTTTCTCCCACTGCAGAGATGACCAAATCCCATACGGAAGGCACAAGTGCTCTGGCGTGGAGGTGCTTTGTGCTGCTACAGGTTTTGCCCAATCTACACTGAGCAGGCTAAAGTGACACAGACAGTATTGGAAGCACAGCCCAAAAGCAGGCTGAGAGAGATTTTCCAATTCTAGCTTGAAGTAATTAAAAAAACACATGTGTACACACATACATACATACAACTTCATTCTTGTTTGCTCTCTCCTTTGCCTTTCCACACATCAGTTCTACCAGGAAGGCAAAGGTGCAGTTCACCTGACTTTCTAGGTCTCTGGAGTAGCTATCATCTGGTATCTATCTCAACAAATATTCTAATGGCCTTTCATCTGAGATTGCTCCTCATTAAATGTTCCTGTACACGTTGCAAAATCATGCAGAAAGGGATGTAGTAAAGGAAAACAAGCATTGAAGTTTATGACTAAGGTGATCTTTTACTTTGCTAACCAACAAAACTCAGGTTTTTCTTCTAATTTTACATTCCATTTTTCTTCTAATTTTATTCTACCTGAATGCACCCTTCATTTTGTTGACATAATTATTTTTAAAATTATAATTGTAAATGAAATTTAAGATAACAAAGCAAAGCACTTCAAATAAAAGAAGTCAAAACATTTCTTTCTGAAATTAAAAATTTCAAATTTTTGACAGATTTGTGAAGTCGTTTCTTCTGGAGCTAAATATGCAGAGCTGGTAAGAAGTTTCACTGCGAAAATTCTGCCTAGCTCTGAAGATGAGTGGTTTTGTGTGTGCCTGAATTTTTGCATGAAAAGAGAGGAGCTGTTTAGCAAGCTTGGACAGTGATAGAGCTGCCAGCACTGCCCCTCCTGATTGCCAGTGTTGGCTACTCTCTGCTGCCTGCCTGCAATAATTTTGCTGTGGATCATATAACCTCCCAGCATCATTGCCAGGGTCCCCTAGGCTTGGGGATCTAGAGCTCACTCAAGCACAGAATATTGTTCATACTCAGTTCACACCAAGCTGGAGCAGCAAAGTTACTGCAGAAAAGGAAAAATTTTTATAGACTTGAGTAGTAGTTTAGCAAGTCCCCATTAGATCCTTTTTTCCTCCCTCCCCAAATAAATGAAACTGAACAAAAACTGGTGCTGATCACTGTGTCTTCAGAGTCAAGGGCCACTTTCTCAGCTGAGTACAGCAGAGCTCTCCTGACTCGTAGTGCAATGATGCTGATTTATGCAAAAGAGGCACATGGCCCACAGTTTATGTCACACATCCAAAATCCCATATAGACTTAATTTTGCTTTTCAAAGCCTACAGAAATCCACAAATTAACACCTTTTAGCATTATTCACTTTGAGTTTGTCAGTTTTTCTGCAGTAATCGATTAACAGTTGTTTTCAAGTTAGGGTTTATCTCTTGTTGGCGGGTATATTTATGACACATGGTTACACCTACAAGAATACATTAAAAGTTTTCTGAGCAACTTGGAAGTACAAAGGCAAACTAGTGCCTTGCAGCTGCTATAATCTTTGATGTCACTAGGAGACTGCGTTTACCAGAATCAAGCAAGAGAGTTCTGTTTTCTGCAACTAAAGCAATCCAGGTTAAACTTTTAAAGAAGCCGAGTCGACGACAAGTAACTCATATACACTTTGAAATGTTCAGAGATATTATTAAGAGTGCCATGCATAAAACTTTTACGCATATATCTCCCCCCTGATTAACTTATTTTTCTGAGAGAGGGAATGCTGTTTGTTACACAGCATCCCGCTGAACAAAAGAGAAACAGAGCCTGAACCGTGTGCTCTGGGCACCAGAATCTGATGCAACTCACTTTCATCTCAGGGTAGCTTATCTGGTAGGCAGACCCAGTGGAGGCATGAATTCCTAAGGATAAGTTTTATTATACAGCATGTGACTGGATTCAGCCAACTCACCGGTGATGAATTTGCCTTCACTTCCAGAGTTTCACTTGCTTTTAAACAGAAACCTCTGTGAACAGAATGAGTCTGTCAGTGTAATCTTTACCATGCTTGTATTCGTGCATGCATACACATACATAACACACACACAACCTGAGGGAGCTTATCTTTAATGACAAAGGGTTGTGACTTCGGAAGATTTCAGTTCCCAGCCTTCCCCCTGAATTCTTCTCTGTCTTGGACATGTGATATATGTAGTGTCTTAGTCTCTCATGTACTTATGTAGACAAAAGTGTCCTTTGGGGGCAAAAGCTGTTCTTCACTGCACGATTGTCTATTGTCTAATGAAATAGCCTCTGACATGAGTTAGAATTTAGTCATGTCACAAATAAGTTATTGATAGTTCTTTTTTTTTAATGCCAAAAATGGATCACAATGAGGGCAGTGTTGGGCAAATTCTGTAATTAAGCAACAACATGTTTCTAGTTTAATTTTCTCCTGTTGTAATAAATAGTGCAAACACTTGTCTCACAGCCCTAGTTCAAAGCATTCCAGGTTGCAGTGAGCTACTTCTCTGTTTGGGGGATATCAGTATAATATATGCTGCTATTTTATAAGGGTTTTCTTCAGACATGCAGAAATTTGAGACAGAATTCATCAACACCTTTTCTCTGACTGCCAACGCAGAGCTGTGGCTGGGAGATGTGAAATATTCTGTAAGAGTGAGGGAGCAGAGGACCTAAGTGGGGAAGGCAATCAAAGCTGCATGGAGGTGCATGGGCTCCAAAGCCACGTCTGAGTCATAGCAGCCAGCGCTCCTCTAGGTCACACTTGAGTCAGATGGAGTCATTTTAATATTTCTCCTGGAAAGGCAGCAACTGCATCGCGTGTGATGCTGTACATTATCCACCATCACTCTCCTCATCCTCCTCTAGGATACACCCACACCCTCACGCCACAGAAAGCTGCAGAGCCAAGGACCTTCGTCGCCCACTAACTACCGAGAAGGGACCAAGCTCTGCTTTCCAAGCACCATGTCACGATTATTTACCGCACAGACCTCTGCTTTTAAATATGTGCTTTAATTTCCTATAATCCCGGCTCCTACCATGATTATGTGGAATTCCATTTATTCTATTTGTTCTATTTTAAAAGGGATGAAGTCATCTGTGCTGGAAACTATGACCTGATTGAAAGTACTGAAATGCTGCAATGTCTCAGACACAGCTCTGGCACATGAAGAAGTATAAATTAAACTCTTCTGCAGACATTTGATCTCTTGCTATGAAAAGGGATATTGTGCTTCCTCTGTTTAACAGTATTCTCTGCCCACTGTGAAAAGAACTCTGTTTGCACTTCTTTTTTTTTTTTAAGTGTGGCATTTTTTTCCACTCTAAATAGGATTGCAAATTAAGCTTCAGCATGTATACACACAGAGTCTATATATTCCTGACTGCTGTGAGCTCAGGGATGCCAATGCCAGATCTCCCAGACCCATTAACTAACTGGTTCGATTGTTACCAGTGAATCCACTGCTTCCAAGCTTCAGGACTGTGCACAGTGCAAGCACTCCACAACTGCAAACCATTTTTGGTCAAGAGTAACAGATCAGCAGAAGGCAAGGCAGGATGTTAATCCAGTCAACAGTCATTGCTTAAAGTTGTCTACAAAAATTCCAGTAGCCTAGCAAACTCTGCTCCTTTTAGCATAAGGTTGCCAATTACAGTTACCATTTCTTTCTTCAGGGCAATTCTCTTTGCAAACTCTAATATAGCTCTGCACAAAAGATTGAGGTTTTTTACGCTAAAATTTTAAGAAAATATGTACAAACCTGGTCTTATGCCACATGGGCTATAATTCAGCATGTTGTGCTGTAAAATAATTCAGTAAAATTGACTATCTCTTGCTATACATTCGCTACAGAATTAGCTCCACTTGCCTACCCACTTCTACAGCTAGGGAGGCTTAAGTGAGAAGAGCCATGCTGAAAAATAGTACTTGAGTTGCTGCAGGGTTAGCAACAGCTGAGGTGTGTGAACCACAGCAAATTCCCCCTCCTTTCCACAACAAGCCAGACACCTCATACTAAGAGTTAAGGAGTTTTTTGTGACAGCAAGATTCATATTGGGGCAGTACACTTGTTCGTACTTCAGTGAAAACAGACCCTTAGTGATTTCTGTGTCAAGTGCTTTCAACTTACAACCACCCTGGACAAGATCTCAAAGTGCTCAATCCTGACCTGCCTTTGATCCCATGAAAACTGAAGGGGAAAAAAAAGTCTCACTTCAGGCAGTGGGAGGAGGCTAAAGATAGTGGAAATATTTCTCTTCATAAAATTTCTCAAAAATAGATTTTTAAAAAATATATAAGCACTGCAAAGAGCAGCCCGTACACTGGTAGCTGAGTTATTTCTGTGCTGCATGTGCTACCACAGACAGCATTTTCAGTGTGGGGTGGACCCACAGCTGGGCAGGGCAGGGCTGTGGGGAGCTGGAGGCCGGACCTGCTGTTACATCACTGGGCTGTGGGCAGAGGAGAAGGACTCTGGGCAGGGACCCTCAAGGCCCTGTCACCAACACAGTGACAGGGACAAACAAACTGCCTTAACTTACAGCCTTCTGCAAGGGGCACAATATCCAGTTGTAGGATCTTCTCTTCTAGCTGCCAGTGCAACTAACACCATCAAAGTATAATCTCTTCCATTTTAGTGCTCGGAACAACTCGGTTCCCTGGCCCTGCCTCATGTACAATTGTACATCTTTAGCTAGCCAAAAGACTTTTGTTGTTACTTCTGTGCTGGAAGACTGATTTCTTTTCTAGCCAACATTTTATTAGCATGATATTTCCTTAAAAAGAATCTGAACTTTGTTAAAACAAAAAAGCTTTGAGTATTTTAGCCACAAATATTTTGAGGTTACCTATACTAGACTCCACTTTTCCCTGTGTTTTCTATTGCTAATGGAGCCTTGCAGAAAAAAAAGCAAAAACCCCTTCACTGTGTATTCCCTACTTCTTTCATTTCACAATAATATGATGTTCAGTCATTGCTCTTTGATGTTCCTTTGTGCTGGGATTTTCAAAGGAAATTAGCTTCCAAAATATGATGACACTCAGCAGAAGCTGAGCGCTGAACTTCAGTGGGTCTCACTGAGCATTCAGGCTCAAGCTCTGATATTGAAGATACGTGTCACCTGTGACCTACAGACTGACATCTTTTGTAGCACTTAGTCCTGTCAGAGATACCCGATAGGGAGAAAGAAATGAACTGGAAAACTGCAAAATATAACACTTGTATTTAGGGTTTTTTTAAAAGTTAAGCCTTATGTATTCTTTGAATGCTTCGATATATATGATGGGTTGACCCTGGCTGGATCCAGGTGTCCATCAAAGCCACTCCTCAGCAGGACAAGGGAGAAAAAATACAACAAAAGGTTCATGGGTCTAGATAAAGACAGGGTGAGATCACTCACCAGTTACTGTCACTGGAAAAACAGACTTGATTTCAGGAGATTATCTTAATTTATTCCCAATCAAATCAGAGTAGAGTAACAAGAAATAAAACTAAATCTTAAAAACACCTTCTCCTCACCTCTCCCTTTCTCTAGGGCTTAACTCCACTCCCTATTTCTCTCTCTCCTCCCTGACAGTGGTGCAGGGATTCTGGGAATGGGAGTCATTAGTCTATCACACAATTGTCTCTGCTGCTCCTTCTTCCTCATGTGGAGAATTTCTCACCCCTTCCCCTGCTCCAGCATACAGGTCCCTCGCATGGGAGACAGTCCTCCACATGGGTTCTTTCCCACAAGCTGCAGTTCTTCAGGAACTTTCCATGGTGAGGAAGTTCCTTCAGGAAAGGGCTGCTCCATCGTGGGCCCCACAGGGTCACAAGTCCTGCCAGCAAACCCGCTCCAGTGTGGGCTTCTCTCTCCACAGGTCCTGCCAGGAGCTGCTCCAGTGCAGACTTCCCACAGGGTCACATCCTCCTTTGGGCATCCACCTGCTCCTGTGTGGGGTCCTTTCTGAGCTCCAGGTGGATCTGTGCTCCCCCTTGGACCTCCCCGGGCTGCAGGTGGATCTGTGCTCCCCCATGGACCTCCCTGGGCTGCAGGTGGATCTGTGCTCCCCCTTGGACCTCCCTGGGCTGCAGGTGGATCTGTGCTCCCCCACGGACCTCCCCAGGCTGCAGGGGAATTTCAGCTCCAGTGCCTGGAGCATCTCCTGCCTGTCCTTCCTCACTGCCCTCGGTGACTGCAGAGCTGTTGCTCTCAGATATTGTCATTCCTCTGTTTGATTGCTGATATGCAGTTTTTTCCCCCCTGTCTAAAATACATAATCCCAGAGGTGCTACCACCATCCTTGAGGAGCTTGGCCTCACCAGCTGGCATTGCCTGCATCAGACAGGGGTGAAGCTTCAGCAGCTTCTCATAGAAGCCACTTGTATAGCCCCCCTGCTACCTAAACCTTGCCAGGCAAACCCAATACAATATCCAATGTAAAATAAAAATCAGCTGATACAATCAAAGTAGTGTAATTCACATTGGCTGTGCAACTTTTGCTTCATATTTGCAGAGTTGTTCCACCAGCTTTGGACATCATTTGAGTGCTCTGTTCAGAGGTGGCTGCTATAGTGGAACAGCCTTCAGAAATTGAGTGTCTTCAGTGTGACGGGATTTGTTTTGCTTTGCCAGAGAAAAGCATTTTCAATAGTTGAAGTTTTGCAACCGGGCAGTTCCGTAACTAAGGGAAGAGTTAGGATCTGGTCCCTCTGTACGGACCAAGTTTTACCTGTAATAATCAACCAAGGAAAAGGAAGAGGAAATAAATGTGCTTATCAGTAAACTGCTGCATAAAAGAAAGTGTATGAGGGTCACCTTTAAAGACAAACTGAGGCAGACTTTGCAAGCCCAACCAGGGAGTGGATGAGCACATGGCAAGCATCTGACCCCCAGAGGAGAGAATTCCAGGGACCAAGGCACGTTTTTATGGAAGTTGATGTCCAGCTGCTCAGCTTGGAGCACTTCTAACAACACAACTGATCTGAAATACTTTTACTTCAAATATAAACAGCAGAAGGCAACACCAGAGCAATTTCCCATGATCCACATTTCCTTCAAACTAAAATCACTGTCCAGCTTCCCAGGCTGCTTTTCTCTGTGTGGCTGGTACAAGTATCTTCCCCTAAGCATTGCAGAAAAGGAGGAGAAATAGTTCACCACTTTCCGAAATATACTCATCTCTTCGTGAGGAATATGAACCCTTATGAGCTGTAAATTCCTAACTGAAATATAAGAAATGTAATGAATAGATTTCCTGGTTTTTTCCCCAGGGCTCTAACATTCCTGCTGGATGAAGGTGGCTCCTCACTTTGCTTACACCTTTGCAATCAGCGATCTAGCACTTGAGATGGTCACGTGCAGTGTTGCAGCACTGCATCAAATCACATCACTGATTCCAGTGTAAGAGTTTCTCTTTGAGAGTCTCGCTTCCTACACTGTCCATGACATCTCTGAGAACCCTGTGGATGTTCTCCACATAGCAGCTCTCCAACTCTTACAGCTACCCCTGGTCGTACCATCCTTGTCTCACTCCTGATGTAATGATGCAGCCAGCATCCCAGCTGTGTCTCCTTGCTGCCAGTGGCTGGGAAGCAGACTGGGAAGTAGTACACCCATTTTTGACAGCCATCCAACATAATTCACCTGAGATCCTAGAAAGGGGAATGCAGAGGCATCCTCTGAAGATCTCTAACTGTAACTCAAAGATCTATGGAGAAAGAGCTTGTGTCCTCAGAGCCAGGAACACGTCCATTAGATTTTTCCAGAGACACAAAAATTTCCTAGAGGTACATTTTCTTGCTGCTAACCAGCCAGAGCATCATGGGTCTCTCCATGAAGATCAGTAAAATGCAATAGCCAAGTCTTCTTACCAAGGATGCTTTGGATTCAGTACTGCTAAAGACTTTATGGCTTCCTGAGCTGGAAAAGCATAATGATCTCTCTGAATCTTACTGGAATTCATTCCATGAGATGTTTGATTCCCTCAAACCAATAGTTGTGAAGGCAGATATTTTCTGATCTCTCTAAATCTCATGTTGCTCATGTTGCATTACTCTATCTATGTCCATAAGAATGACCAAGGAACCCCATTTGCCTAGAAAGGATAATCCCAAAGAAATATGAGCAAAAACCCTGCAGTGGGTCAGATTATCTGGGTCCCTACCCTGTCTTGAACAAAAGGAATAAAAGAAATTGCATCAAGAGAAGGTGAAGGATGTTGTGTCCTCCAATTTCCCTCCCTTCTCAGGAATGATGTGGCAATCTGGTTGGCTTTGCCCAGAAATACCAAGGAGTTATTAATAATATTTATTATTCCTCAGTGTTTTTCCACTGTCCTAGCAAAGCTGGTAGCCAGCTGCACTTGAAAGGTGCATAAACCACTTATCATCAAACTAGGAGAAAAATGCTTAATATCTAATCTGGACATAGAAAGACACTACACTATGCAATTTTAATCAAAATCTACTGTAAACACTTCATTTGTTTTGATGTTTGAACTGTGATGATCAAAGTTCAAGCTGTGCTTATTACGCACTTGTTGAATGTAAAAAGAGAAAGGAGACACGTGACATTATTTCTGTACCCTGATTGTCTCTGATGACCAAGTTTTTGGTGCAAAAGTCCCAAAGAAGAAGAAATTAAAATTCACTTTGTTTGAAAATACAAATGTGCAAGCCTAGAATCCATTTTCTATGGATACTTATTAAAATTCAACTCCATGGATGTTCAGGAAAAGAGTCCAGAATGGACAAACTCTGGCAGTGTGGATTACAGTTTCAAATGAATATTAGCCATCCTTTTAGAAGCATTCATTAAACCCAATTTTACAGTATTAAAAATAAAGGACTCTGAGAGATGTCTTTAAGCTCATTAATGAAATTAATCCATTAATTGGTGATGGAATATATTTACCTCTAGACAAAAACATAATATTCCAACTATTATTATAATGGCCATTATTATTTTCTTTTTAAGATTTGTTGTACCTTTTAGAGGCACTTCAGTAACCAAGTTGTTTCAGGATACAAAGGGCTATAGAGCATTGCCCACTCTGAATAGTCCTCTGAATGGGGCCTTTGTTTTGTGTGCTGTTTTGGTAGGAAATGGTTGCTATTTAGGTCTCCAAGAGGGAATATAAAACTATGCTCACCTAATCAAACAGACCAGTAAATACAGCAGTTAATCTGACAACTTCAAATTCCTGAATTGCATTTGGAGAAACAATTTAACACAAACAATCATTTAGAGCCTGCATTAATCATCCACCTTGGGTTACTAAGATGCATAATTTGTTTTCATTATTGCAAGCTCGTGGTTCTAAGTGGCATTTCTAGCAGTTGGATGTTTTATTAAAACCAAAAGAGGAAAAAGGTGCTGTTAATCTTTTCCATCAACAGAGTTGTAAAATAAAAGCGAGGTTATCATAAGTATCAGAAGATAGACCTGTCAGAACTCTATGTCTGAAAAATGTAACTGTCTTAAGTATTTTACATAAGAAGAACACAATTGCTTGTGAACTAAATCAGCTATTGTTCTCCACAGTGGCAAAATGTTCCTTTCTGAGAAACCCTGCCTGGTGAATGTGAATCAGGAAGTATGGCTTGTTTTGATTGAATTATTAACATATCTACAATAGCTTCAGAGTTACCTTGAACAGGTTCAGTGGGCACTTTAGAAACAAAAGGGAGAAAAGGGAAAAACATGTGCAAAAAAAAAATTCCACCTGGCACTTCAGCGCAAGACAGAATGGCTCTTTAGAACAGCATCAGAAAAAGGCTTCTTCATTTGGATATAGTCAAATATAAAGATATAACTGCTATATTTATGCCTCATGCCTCTCAGAAGAATAGCAACCTTTAGCAACCTTTTGCTTATCTGTCCTTGCAATGTTGCAAGGTAGTTTGGTCAAAGCTGGCTGTGTTTGTAAAACATTACACAAACTCTTTCTTCCCTCTTAAAAAAAAAAAAAAAAAGAAAAAAAAAGAAAAGAAAAGAAAAAAAATCCTGGCTTTTAAAAGAGCTATTGTCACTTCTAGCTGAATGTTTATTTTACTGTCTCCTGCACAGCAGAGGACATTCCACCTATGAAGAGCAATTATATAGCACTGGGACAATTTGAATACTCTAATCAATGCTAGCTAAAGTGCAAATAAATAAATTTTTATAGTGCCAGGGCTCCTACCCTCCATGGAAATTATTAATTTATTGAATCAATAACCTTGGAACAATAAATTATAATGCCTTTTGTTTTACTAAACATCTTGCAGCATGTTTAAAAAGCACAGCTTTATAAATATTGCAACAGGCCAGGGGGAGATTTCCAACCAAGGTTTTGTGTCTGTCCCATTATGGAAAAGATTAAACTGTAAAAGCAAAAGAAAAAAAAACAAAAATAAACAATAAAAACTTGAAGGTGCAGAGACACTGAAAAAATAAATCCTTAAATACAGAAACTGCCTGGGTTGTAACTCAGCCCCTTTGGGACTGTACTTTTTAACTCCTTCATTACTAGCCATGCTTTTATCAATTTATTTTCATAAGGTAAAACCCCATAGATTTACAAGAACACACATGTTTTAAAATGCAAGACCAGAGACTGGTCTCCACTACAGCATAACTTAGCAATAACTATTGACTTCAGCGGCACAATTCTGGGTCTACATCAATCTAACAGCAATCGTAGACTCACCCAACAACTCAAAGTATATATTTATACATTTTAGAAGCATTTTCACCCCAAATGATACCAGTGGAATTATTTTAACCTTTAGAAAACGTCATTCAGGCTAGCAGGTATCATGTAGATAGCACGACTTCTTCATAAACTTTCTTACTCTATATTTTTTACCTATTGCAAGGAAACACATCCTTGGCTAGTAAGGTGCTGGAGAAACACAGTTAATCTTATTATGGTCTGGACCTTGTGGAAATGTTCCATGCATCTGCAGCTCACTGATTGCTGTTTGTATCAGTTCAGTATGGCGCTCAAACATCTTCTTGTGAGGATCTGGCGGTCTCTATTTACCTTTTCCAGATAAAATGAGCTGCAGCAGGGACTGCTGGCTGTTCTAGTGGGAACAGTTTCAGGACAGGAACAGAGATACACAGCGGGGTCTTTTTCTACTTTGAATAGCTGGTTGTTCTGGGGTAAGGTGAGGGTTTATCTGGTGGTAATGAGAAAATTCCCCGCGAATTTAACGTGTCAAAATTCCATCCCTGTTCTTTTTGACTAGTTACTGTCAAGATCTCAACACTGGGACACTTATTGATGAGAACCAGACCTTCAGCAAGGTGTAAATTAGCTTAGTTGAGTAGGAATTAATGATTCTGCACAGATTTGAAAGAGCTGAGCATTTAGTCCAAAGACAGTTGATTCTGTATCCATGCTAAAGGAAAAAATTACAGGAGCTTTTATTCTGCTTCCAAACTCCTATTTTTGAGGAAGGTTTGTGGAGCTGGAGCCACAGTCCCTAGCTTATGTAAGCTTCACTTATTACACAATGAGCTAAACATAAGTAAAAGTAGGCTGAATCATATGGGGATGCAAACCTGGCCAAAACCCCAGAAATCTCTGAGGTGGGTGTGAGGAAAATCAGCTGCTGTAATTATGGTGGTGGTTGTGGGGGATAAGGGAGCAGCCAGATTTGGCTGAGTTTGAAGCAGTACTTTTTGATTTACAGACAGGGAGTGTATTTTGACTTGTCCTCAGATTGTTATTTTTTAACTCTTGCTGTTTGCAAGATTGCCAGCACGCAGACGGGAAGCATCCCTTCAAATCCTGCCCACAACACCAGACAGCATCCATCCAGGGATAATTTTAAAATGACTCTTTTAGTCATTGGCAGGCTGTAGCCATTTTGTCTTGGTATGTCTAACCCAGCTCACCACTGCTCTTTTTCTGCAGTCTGCCACAAGCCTCTGGTGTGCTGGGGCTGGAAGCTCCATGGATCATGCCTTTTTATCCCCATGCCACGTGATCCTTGGTCCCTGTGTTCTGACATCCCAGCAGCGCAAAGGGCATCAACACATATCCCATCAACAAAAATCTTCTGTGGGAGATTTCTACTGACATGCCCACACATCCTTTTTGACAGAGCTGTATGCTTGCTCTTAAGAATCCTTCATGGTGCTCAACTTGGCTCATGTAGTCTAGGATGCTTCAGGAGTCTTTGGATGAAAGAAGCTATGTAATGGAAGCCATTTTCAGCACGACTAGTATCTATTATTTGGGCCTTGAGACCACGCCATTAAAATCTATGGGAGTTTTGTCATTGATTTAATCAAGAAGAGGAAGCCTAGAGTAGAAAAGCTACATCCAAAATATAAATATCTATCCTTTTTTAAATAGAACATGTAGGATAATGCACACTTGCAGTAGTTTCTGTGGATAAGAACTCGCAAGATAAATGGAGGTCCAAAGCTACTATTCTAAACTTTCCCTATACTTCAGATTAAGTCCCTCTACTATCTCTGCAGCAACTGTATACAATTATCTTCTCGCTGACAGCATCCCCAAAGCAGATGTAATTAGGGATCTTTGGAGCCAACATATGCATATCTTAATTACAGATCCAATATGGGACACTATTTGTTCCAACATTTACCATTAAAAAAAAAAAATCATGTACATCTAACTTAACAGATAGTTATTTCCCTGATAACTTTGAGTAGAACGTACTCAGCTAAACTGGTCACTCTAAATATGACGCTGAATTATTACCAGGGCAGGGGAGGACCCTCCAGCACCTATCCTAGCTCAGAGGAGACAAGAAATCAGATTTTTCATCACACTGCACACTGAACAATCCCTTAGAATAAATTAAGCACCTAAATATTACAGGATCAGAGCTGTTCATGTACTCACAGCAGTTGTAAGTTGCTAACAAAGATGCAAGAGAAGGAAGAAGCAGACCCTTGACTGATTAATTCAATTAACTGTTTGACTTCTTGAGCTGCAAAAAAGTTTTCAAAAATTTAGTTAGTTTTAATATACTACCTGAGAGAAAAAAAAAACAAAACAAGGAGAAAGAGTTCCTGGGTTGCCAAGTACCTGGGTTGTCAAGATCCCAAACTTTTCTTGTGAATCTAGAAATTAAAAATAGTCAAAATGGTGTACTGAAAAATTACATGAATTTTTGAGATTGGATTAATATATATTAGCAAAGCAAAATACAGAAAACACTGTATGTGTAAGTGCTTAGTGCTTACAGCATTTGTAGATCTTTTCTTTGAGCTGTCGTCAGTGAGTTCTGTGGAAGTCTTTATGCATCCTATATTTTCTGTAGTGGAAAGGACATCTCCATTCCATGGACTAATGCCTGCAGACAATGGCACAGGAAGCAGAAATGCTTACTTTTCATACTCTAGTCTGAAACTAATCTCCTCATTCTCCATTTCTCCCCGTGAAATTAGGAAATGTTAACACTTAGATTCCTCAACAGGTGGTGTTTGTAAGCATTATAATTCCACAGTGATCATATGCTTCACAAATGCCTTGTAAATTAAACAAACCAATTTTAAAAATCCAGCAGGCTTCTGCACAACAGTTATTTTTGTTAGGAGTGAGTGAACAATAATAAAACCCCCAGTTATTTATCTCTTAGAATAAATTAAGACTTTACAAATGATACTCCCAATCTCCTTTTTTTTTGTCTGGCTCAAACTCTTTATCCTGTATGTCCAAATTTCGTACTTTCCTTAATCCAGATATTTTTATAACATTTTTCTTCTTTTCAGATTTTTTATGTTGCTTGTTGCAGATGACCCATGTCTTTCTAGCAACACAATAACCTACTTTTATCTTTAGTGGCAGAAAGATCAATCCCTTGGAATATTTAAGTGTGAAGACTAGGGAGTTGCACTAGAATAAAGTTCATTCGTTTATGTGACACAGGTATTGGTGTATTTTTCTTCTTTTAAAATATTTTCTGATGATTTCTATGGGATTTATTAGGGTTTGGGTTTGGGTTGTTTTTTTTTTCCTGACTGGATTAAGCAGAGTTTTGTCTTATGGAAATTGCATGAGGTCACTTGGATTATTGCTATCCACATTCTACCAGGGCACTGGCTGGGTAAAGGATCAAGGTTTGGATATCACCTCAAGACCAATAGCTGGGCGAAACACATGGATGTGACAACTACAAAACATAATAAACATAGTGGAAATGACAAGGAGAGTAAACTAAAGCCAATGTAGTGAGTTCCAAGATATATATCTGTTACTAATGGCATTACAGAACAAGACTAAAATGTGAAGAACGTGTAGCAGTTTTTAAAATTGGTGAAGTTCTCAATAAAGAACAATATTATTTTCCCCATCTACTTTCTGCCACCCATACCAGTCAGCATATGCTCAGCATTTTGCATCTCCAAAAGCACATAAAAATCAAAAATAAATACTGTGGCTGATATCTAGGAGGGAATGCATAAATATCTCGTAAGCAGAGCTCACTCCTTGGAGGGCAAGCTGACAACGTGCCTGCATGCTGACGAGGGAGAGCAGAGGAGAGCCGGAGGACAGTACTTGAAGGGAAGGTGATTTCTCCAGTAACAGGGTACAACTGCAGTAAGAGCAGGTTGACTGCACTCCAGTTCATTGCCAGTTCTTAACCAAAGCCTCAGGGCACTGCTGAAACGCGAGCATTAAATAATACTAAGGAATAGTGAAGGACAACTACAGTCCCAAATAATTCCCTTCCAACTGTGAGGGTAAAGCACGTCCTTCAAATGTCCAACATCTCACTCTTGGCTGACGTGGTGGGCTGATCTATAAAAATATAGATCATATCCAGGATAGGATTTCATCTGATTGCTGCCTGGGCACTTTTAATTGGATGACAACAGCAACCCTCTTCTCTTTTTACCACTTTGGATCACATAAGGGCGGACAATATTCAGGTACTTCATCAGTTGTTCACTTGTCAGGACTGAGCAGGAAAGTGCAGGAATATCAGGTATCCCTCTTGTGCCTTTTCCCTAAGCAGTTACCTTGAGATTTTCCTTATTTACCAGCCAAAGAAATTTTTCAGGGTCAAAGAGCAGTCTGGATCCCTGGTGCACTGAGATCCTGCAAGCCAGTGAAGGAATCGTGCATTCCCATGTTTTCCAGCTTCCCACTAACACTGTTGTGGCCTTGAGCAGACTTCAGCCATTGCTTCTGAAGGGGCGAGGGCTGGGACAGTGAAGGGAAGGAGTCACTTCCCTCAGGGCTCTCCTCCAGGCTCAGGAAGGCTTTCTCCCCACTGGGATGAAGTGATGCTGTGGCACTCCTGACCATCCTGAGCTGCCCCCCGTGCCCCCACCTCTTCTCTTCTGCCCTCAGAGGAGACAAGGAGCAGAGGTACATTCCTGCTGGGGCTGCCCCCAGCCTGCCCTCAAAAACCCGGCCATGGCTACACACAGTGAGCTCTCTCCAGCCTGGCATGCCAAAAAGCTGGAGGTGGGAAGGGCTTCTGGCCATGCATGAGCACCCAGCACAGCAGAGCAGACTCTGCTGCCTCCTTCCCAGCTGTGCCTTGGCCAAAGGAAGCTCTGAAACTACTCCCAGTTACCCAGCTCACCATGTCAAATGTGCCTCTCTAAATCACCAGCCAAGGTCTGTTTTTAATACAGCCTTACGTAAGGGGAGGAAGGGAAGAGGGCAAAGTAGTAGGAGCTCATGGTGATATTTCTTGCTTAATATTATTGTGTTAATTCCTTGTTTGTCCAGCAGCTGAATCATCTGTGCCTCCTCTGGGATGTGGCTCCAGCTGCTGTGAAACCTAGTGGCAAAGGCAGAACTGATTAACTGAAGGCTCTCCTGCTGCTGAATCCAGCCAGCGAACCATGTATGGGCCATTTCCCCAGCCAAATTTGTCTGTTTATTGAAAATCATACCTGAATTTCCTCCTGGTTTCCCTTCATCCCTCCCTGCCACAGAAGAGGCTCCCATAGTCAGGATGGCAGCAGCAGGAGCTGATTTCTGCCCGTGCCCTGCTACAGGTGCCACAAGGGCATAGGCTAAGGGAGGGAGAGCAATATGGGTCTCACCTACTCTCTGTGAGGGTTGTGTTTGAAACTATCAGGGGGAGAACCCCAGAGGAGCCCAGTTAAAATCTGGATTGCCTGAAAACCACACAGTCTTGGTGACTGACCAGCAGGCTGAGGCCACAAGCAGCTGGCAGTAGGACACACCAGGTTCAGTGACTGAACAACAAAACAAAAGCTTACAGACTGCAGCTTGATGACTGCTGCATGGCCTGCCCTTCCTTGCACAGCAGACAAAAAAAAAAAAATCGTTGTGTGATGCAATTGTTTTCCTTTGGCTTCTAGAGCTGGTGGCATAACAAGCCTCTTCACCAGACACAGGCTGCAAACAGACAACAGTGACCTGTGCTGGTCAAGCCAGACATCAGGGATTGCTCTGTTCTTGGGCTATTCAAGGGGGCCCATTTTTATTGCTACAAGAAGGTCAGGAGTTGTTTTGAAATCTGACTGATCCAGTGACTCGGTTGCCCAGAAGAGGACTTTGGAACACTCAGCTTGTCTGCTTTTGAAAATGACTGTCACAAAGTGCCAGTAACCCCTGTTTGATCTGAGGCTGCCCCTTGCATCTCCAGGCAGGCAAGTGATGTAGAGCCAGGCCAGGGAAAACAGCACCAATGTGGGTAGCAGTGGAGGAAAGCTGGTTGCAATGTTTCATCCTGAAGGCTGTTTTGTTATTTAAAAAAAAAAAAACCAGCTTTTTTTTTCTTTAAAAATCAAAGCATTTTGCAAATAACTGTTCTGCTCTTTCAAGAGTCTTCAGTTTAAGGCAATTCTGTTAACTGTTGGACTTCCTCCTTTTCCTTGTTTTGTTTTTTTTTTAATTTCTTTTTTTTCCTTGTTGAAAAATGTGGTGAGAGGCTGGGGGACACTCATTTCTCAGTTAAAACTAAAATTTGTTTGTTTGTTTTTTTTAAAGTGATAAAAAAATAAGTACATGTGGAAAAAACAACCAAATTTCATCCAGCTTCAGAGCTACCAGCTTAGTTACATTGGCTGATGTGCAAACACACATAGTACACTAAATTATTTAGATTGACAGATGTATGTCAGACATATTATGATGTAATTTATACATCAAAATACTTAATAAAAAGGGCTCTCTTTTCAGCATGATGGCAGAGAGCAGCCATAACAGCTGCACTTCAGGTTAACTGGAAAGGCCACAGTAGCCTGTGCACGGAGACACATCTTTCCAAAATGACCAACAAAACTGAGGAACTGCAACAGCATCAGGCCTGAGCATCCCAGGTGCCTCACTCAGCTGATACACAGCAGCTGGTGGGTCCGGGGTGACCTGGTTGTACATCTGAACTGCCACATTCAAAGCTGAATCGAGGCTCAGGCTCTAATTCAAGTGCACTGAAATCACACGGCCAAACAGCTGAAAGTCCAACACGACAGTAATGCTCATGACACTCATTATGTCCCTACAGGGAGCAATCAGTGAGGCCTGTAACAGGCAAAAAAGAAAGGTGATGCCCTCTGTCTCAAAAAGCTCTAATTTCACGGCAAGACAATAGAAGATCACTAAGAATAAATTAGAACAAAACCCTATGGCTGGAAAAAGGGGAACTGGGAACTAATTTCTATTCACATCCTTAATGTGACTTTGTGATTCTTGGTCATCTCAGTTTCCCTGACGTATTTCTGTGTTTTCCAAAGGGGAGCAAAAATCTTGAATCTTGCAGTTATTTGTTAATGATTGCAAAGCACTTTTAACTAGAGGGAAAATCTTGGCTGACACTGTGGAAGCACAAAGGGACCATAATAAAACCTAGCTGTTGGCTGAAGGTTACCCTACTGTGACAGTCTCTGGTGGGTGCAGGTGGCTCTTGTTCACACCTTTGGCCCCTGGGTTTGGCAAAATGTCACCTGGAGAGTTTCTGGAGCATTTCTGGAATGTCTTGAATGCCAATTGCATTTGAGCAGTTGGTGCAGGAGCCTCAGTAACACCTGAGACACAGAGCAAGCCACCAACAGCTCCAGATACCTGGCAAGCAGCATTGGCACAGCGATATCTCAGTATTTAATCTCTGGCTCAACACAATCAGACAGGGCTGCAGTCAAAAGGATTTTTAAATGTTGTATTCAGACAGAGTTCTGTATCACGGGGACACAAGATTATCTCTAGTGGATCTGTGGTAGAGATCCTTTGTTTTTTATGTGGAAGGATGACAAATATTTTATGTGCAAGCACTTTTAATGTTCATGTGGCCACAGGGAATGGAGAAGTTTAAATGGAGGACAACAGGACAACAGGAAAAGCAAAGTGTGACTTGTGCTGCTCATTCAAAGCCAACAAAGATGGGGCTCAAGAGTTCCATAGAAAGAACTGGTCATATCAACCAACATGTAGTTTTAAATTTCCTGCCTGAGTAATTTTTAGTATCTTTCTGGCCTGTCTCTTTGTCAGTCTCCACTGAACTGAAAAACATAAGCATGATCACGTTAAAAATACTTTTTTTCATTTGTAAGGAAATCTTAGTGACTCCATATCTTTATACAGCACCACCACTTCGAGCACGCCAGCCACCAAAAGCTGAAGCTGAAAGGTCATGCTAAGGGTTTTATAAGTTATCTGGGGCTGTGAAAAATAAAGGACTTGCTAACTCTGAAGAATAATTTAACTGAATACACTTGCCCTGACCTAAAGGTGCTACCTTTGGGAATGTTTCACAGTTTGACACACAGAACTGTTGAGCATCCAAAGACACCAACCTGGCTCTCACAGAAACAGAACAAGTTCTGCCTCTCTGCAAACCAGGTTCTCACTGCATCACTCTCTGCACCCACATACACTTGGCTTCTCCCTGAGCACCGACAGCAAACAAAGCAACACTCAGGGGACTTCTGTGATGTCTAGAATACTTCTGGCAGACCTGCAGTACCTAGTGGTCCAGGAAAACCAATCTCTCCCCTTTATCCACAGAGAACAACTCTACACGAAGGTGCTACATTCACCCTCAAAAACTCCACAGAGGATTCATGTGCTTAGGCTAAAAGCTTTTAATAAAAAATAATATCAATTTAAAAAATCAGGTTTCTTGCCACACAATACAATAAAAATGCATGTTTTTCTTCTTAAACACATTTTAGCCTTTGTGAGCTTGTGTGAAAAGAGCCCATTATTAAGCCTGAGTTATTTAAGCAATATTGGAAGTGCCCCTGCCCTTTTGTTAATTTGCTTGGCTTGGTGCACACATGGCATTTGTTTTATATCATGTGTGGAACTTGTTTCTTTAAAAAGTCTGCAGGTTTCAAATTCCTCCACTTTTGATAGATGTACTGCATGTACTGTTAGGTTTAAAAAAAGTTACAGGTGGCTGCTATTTTTCCCAATTCAGTCCACAAAAGCCTCTTTATTAAAAGAAGCCCTTAATGAAAAAGAAAAGTAGAGCTACTGTATGTGAGGTTGCAAAGAACTCTGGTGGAAATATTTGGTGTTTACATTTTGCCGAACTATTTATACTGTGGACACACACTACACTAAAGGCTCTCTTTTCCCTGCATAATAGAAATCCTTGTGACTGAATTCTATATACTTAGTATGGTTTACATTTTTTATCCAGCCTTACCACATTTTATTCCACCGTGCTTTCTACACGAGTCTGTGAGTCTGTAGCAGAGCTGTATAATAGCAACACCTTCTGGAAGAAGGGAAACACTGGAGAATCCTCTCTGATTCTTGCAGCTTGTTGCCCTCACCAGCCAGTGTACATTACTAATAAGGCAGAAGCTCAGAATAATAATTAAAATACACCGCTGACTGTATGTGCATTTATTGCTTCATTTGAGAAGTAATTGAAAACTGTGGGGTTGGGTTTTTTTAATATCTCTTTCAGAGCCTTTTTGTTCAGAGTACTTTTAACATCTAATATTCAGTGTTTTAATTACACCAGATTTATGGGTCTGAGTCTCTGCTCTGCCCACCCTTTGTCTGATGATACGAAAAAGCAGAGGAGCACCCTGCTGCTTGGTGGCAGCAGCCACCTCTTCTTCCCTCAGAACAGCACGAGCTGCCAGCATGAAGAGGAGCATTCCCAAACCCATTCCCGAACCCTGCAGCAGAGCTCCCAAAACCACGGGCTGGCAAATGATGTGCAGTGGCCTACATTTAACATCAGCCGAGTCTTACAATCTTAGATAAGCATCACAGCCTTCCTGGTGTCTTTATAAACAAAACTCTGCCCCTGAAGAGCCTTTAACTGCCTTTGGCATTGGGGCTTTTAAGTTTTTGCCAAAAAAGACAGGCAGCCCTTTCTGAGTGTTGCTAGAAGACAGCTTTGCAAACACAAGTAGGAAACAGAGGGTGGGTGGCAGGAGGACTCCTTTAACTGTCTTTAACTTCAATCTATGGCAATATTTTCTTTTTCAAAGCACTGCAGAGAGATACCGTTACAGCAGCAGTAGTAGTAGTAACAGCAGTAATAACAACAACAATACCACCTCTAATTAGATCTTTGAACAGAGGGGCAAGCAATCATTTCCACACCACTACTGTACAGATGAGTTCTACTAGAGAAACAGGGAGAGAAACTGAATTCCTTGGTGAAATGCACTATCGAAGGACAAGAGGTAAGGAGAGGGACAAAAGAGCTTCCACATTTAAACTTTGAGGCTACACATTTCAAGCACAAAATTTGCTTTAATGGTACCAAACTAGTGAACGGTCTTATTCTGAAACATGGCATCATTCAGAACAAGGATTATTTAATCCTGCAACATTCAGGTGGCTTGGAGGATGCAGGACTGAGTACAGATGAGCCTCATAAACCTGGATGCCTTTCCTCAGACAAGGCAAGTCACAGTCTGGTTCTTCCCGATGAGAAACCCAGGGTCAGATCTGACACGTTTTGATGATTTTGCAAAGTTAATACAAGATTTCCATTCTGCTTTTAATTTTCAAATGGCGTGTCTCTGAGCAAAATTTGCCTGCATTCCTTGCTTTAACACTGTGTTTCTGTATCTTCCACGCCTCATTCACATCCTTGGTCAGGATTTCATTTTTGGGCTATTCCTTTTCTTTCTGCACACCCTTACTTGTGTTGGCTCCTGCAGTGCCAGCTCCTGCCCACCTAATAAAGAAGCCAGTGTACTGCAAAGCGTGCACAGTGCAGCCATCATCCACAAAACACTCCGACTTAGCTCACTCCATTATGCAAAACAGCTCTGAGGAGAAGCCTTCTGGGAAATGCAGAAACAGATTTTTCCATGATGGCAAAAAAAAGAGCCCTGCAAGGTATGTTGAGGTGTGTCTGGCAGCAGGGGGAAGAAACTGTTTAAGAAAACTAGTTTGTGAATGGTTTTCATGATCTATCTGATTTTGGCAAAGCGTGGGGGCTAGTTGTACCCACAACTGCCTAGCATGTGATACACCCCTCAGCTAATCACGGCAAACACACTTCACTTCTTTCTAAGTAACTCCATGTCTGTACCTTAAAAAGCAGGGATCTGGGGCATGATCCTACGTGAGGGCAGACTGCACAGCATTAAGGAATCCGTGAGGGGGCTGTGGGCAGCTGCTCGGCGTGGCCAGGTGAGGATAGCTATCGGAGCAGGAGGGGGAAGGCCATATGGCACCAGCTGTGCTCTGCCTCCCAGCAGGACAACCTCTCCTCTCATGAATATAATTTCCACAGCATGAACAAGAGCGATTCGCTATTGCAATAAGCTGTTCCTGTCCTTTTCCTCACCTGTACCTGTCACCTTCGGGCTGCTGTGCTATCACACAAAAGAAAAAGACAGTGCAACAAAAACTGCAAGCTCTGAGCCCTACACTGTGAAGGTGCTCCCTGCTGCCACCAAAAATGAGCACAGAATTCTACAGGGAAGCCTCTTCCCTGCCCCTTCTGCTTCACGTAGAAAAAGGCTGGGTCTGCCCCCGCACCTGTAAATGCCAGGAGCCGTGAGGTGATGAGCCAGCAGGACCGTCAGAAAGTTGCTGGATCCCTTCTCTCCGGCTCTGCCATCCCAGCCTCACTCCGACTGACACAGCTCCAGCATATCCCCCGAGCTGGGGAATGGGTTAATCCCAGGATGAGGGGAGTTTGTGACAAACCACCAACTAGACTGAGAATCCCAAGCGGAATTTTAACACGTCTGGCCTGGGATCCTCAATCGTTGATAATGACAGGCATTACCTGACCCAGCCAGCTCGGGGATCGCGATAGCTGTTCTCAAGAATTTGCAAATCGTTCTCCAGTTCCTGGCTCCTTCCCTCTGACTATCTTGGCAGCCTGTTCTGGCAGCCAGACTATCTCACCTAAGACTTCTCCAGCTGGTGAAGCATCTTGGCGCTCCTGCCTCTCCATGCCCACACACTTTCATCAACTTCAGCAGTAACCCTTTTAAGTGTTATCTCGCAGCCCTAATTACTTCAAATACATTTTCTGCCTGACGGCGTCGGACAGGTGGAAACTGAGCGCCATCTATTGCTAACTAATAAAAGGCTGCTTTGGTAAGGATGCGACAACAGCCCTTTTCCAAAGGCAGCCTCGGCTGTGGGATTCCTGCAATCCAGCAGAAGCATCCCCACAGCCACTGGAAACAATTCTACTTTGAACTGATGATTAAAGCCTTGCAGTTTCCCAGAAAATACATCTATAAGTTCAGGATATGTCCCTAGCTAATTTCTTCAACCTGGAAATATAGTGAGAACCAGCTTTCCTGTAGTATTTGTATAATTATGTAATTAATTTTGCCCTGAAATATTACGGCATTAATCTCTCCGGTATTTATATCTAACATGGGCAAACTATAAAGCCGGTCTCTACACAGTTTGTAGTCCCAAGCCTTTGGCAACACTGTGCCCTCTTTACAACTGTGAGCAACTGATGTGAAAGAAGTGAGTAATCTCCAAGGCAAGCATCTTCCCCCACCCATCCGCAGCCAAGAGGCCCTCCAAGAACCTGAGGAAGAGAGCAGTGGTCAGCATTGCCACTGGTGGGAAGAGGACTCGGTCATTTCCATGTCAAAGGTCTTGGGACTTCCCTGCATGTGATAAAATCATTGACAAACGCATATCTCTAATAAGACAAAAACTCTGAAAATACTATCGAGAGTCTAGGGTGGGTAGATTTCCACGACAGAAGCAAAAGCTGCATCTTTTCCAAGTCCCATGTATGACTTTTGAATGTATCTGAAATTATGCTAATTGTTAGCACCAGATGATGATGCTGTTAATTTCTGCTACTCCCTTTAAGCAACTATTGCAATCTTTCCCCAAAAAAGGCAACTATTTGCAGTGAGGACAAAGTTAGGAGGATTGATGGGTAGAGATCTGAAAACACTGAGCCAAAGTGCTGCTGTACACAAGCTGCAAAGACCAGGAGCATGTTGTCTAACTCTGTGATGTTTCCATTAGATATGGCTGCAAAGATTCCTGAGAAAAGGAGAGGGTAAAGATGACAAAAAAAGGGAGCAACATCACTTCGAAGTGTCTGCAGCCATAAAGTTGGGACATCTTCAAATTGTTAGAAAAAAAATATCCCTGATACAGTGTGAACAGCTGTGTTTGTGGCAAGCTCCATAATACCTGTTACCTTTTTTTCTACAGCTCTATGTGCTGTAGAAGGGAAAAAATTATTTTTTAAATATTATTTTTTAGCACATATGATGGAGATGAAAGGTGAAATATGTGTATCAGACAGTTTAAAAACAGAAAAGCCAAGGAAGAGAGACGTTTGGTTTATTTTGCAAAATATCCGTAGGATTTTTAAGGTTGTTCTGAAGTGCTCTAAGACCTGGCTTATAATTTTGAGTTAGGCTTTATTATTTATCAACTTAAACTCTATAATCAGCACACTAACTCCTTGCTTTTTGTAAATGAATAAAAACTGTTTTTCTTCACTAAGTAACAGAAAGGTGAACAAGAAGTCAAAATAAGAATTAAATAATTCAAATTCAGGTGTGTTCTCCTTGAGACTCTGGGATTCCCTCAGTTTAATATCCCGTAACCCAAATAATTATTCACTGCTGCCCAGAAGATAGGAGACCACTTTCATCTCCCAATATGTGTGAGGAGAACATGGCCTGGTTCACACGGCCCTGAGGCTGAGCCTGTCCCAACAGCTTTGACTTTGACTCTGTTCTATCTCCATCTCTTTCCCTCTTCCCAGAGCCTTGCAGCAGTGGCAGCAGTCAGATTGTCCTGTCAGCATTGCCGGGAGGACAGAAGGTATGAGCACAGCTTTATTCTGGACCAGATCTCACTCATCCACTGGCCAGGTCGAACTGAGAGCAATAGAAAGGGCAAGGCAAGATAGACTGCTGGGGAAAATTAGTCCAAATCTGTTAGTGGCTGCTACTTGTACTCAAGGAAAGAGTGGTGGTCCTTAGACAGGATCCCCAGTGGGAAGAAGAGACACTGAAGCAGAGGAATGTGTTCCTGACAGGACACCTACACACTGACTCAGCTCTGACACACGGTAGGTACAACACTACAAAGACACTTGGCCGACCCATCACCTCTCTGGCAGGCAGGCACGGAGAGTTCAGGAACAGCAACCCCACCCTGTGTCTGCCGAGGGCATCCTCCCGCCAGGAGAATGTCACTGAACAGACCATCATAAAGGCTGAACTTGACTGAAATTCAAACAGCAAAGAATTAAAAATTACTTTGTTATGAATATGAATACTGCTGGTAATAATCTGGGGAGTAGTAATGAAAAAATAGAGAATGTGGCGTAAGAAAATGAACTTACAAGGTACTACTCATGGGATTAAGATGATGATGATTGTGGTCCACTCTTAGGTAGTCCAAAATGCTCCCCTTTGTACATTATTTCAGTATAAGAGGAATTTTATTTCGGTTTTTGTTTGGTTTGGAAGAAACACAGTACTAAAGCTTTTAAATAAGTACGAAATTAATTAATACTGTTGTGTTTCTTGGCAGGACCAATATAGAAGGTTTCATGTTGAAATACACTACCTCTGTTCTCTGTATTTGGTTTTGATTGTTTTTTGGTTTTTTGTTTTTTTTTTTAAGAGGACAGGGTGCTGGATGGCAAGGGACAGGGAGGATATTTTTTTTGTTTGGAGGGTTGACCTATTTTTTTCCTACCACATTTAAAGCTGGGAAGGTGACCAGAACAAGATCCAATTTCCCAGCCTACCAGCAAACTTCTCATATCAGATAAACAAGTGGTTATGGGTTAAAGCAAAAACAGTTACAAATTACCTTCTGGAGAGGTACTTCAATCTGCTCCAAAAAGTAATGTGGTAGAAGCAGTTACGGATGAAGGAAGGATATTCTAGTTTAAAACAAATCACGGTGCATTACAAAAGCTCTGCAAAGCCTGTTCTAGCTCACACAAGCTCCCAGGGCTGTCAAGAAAACACCAAAGACCCGAGTCGCCTGGGATCAGTAAGTTTAAAGGCAATCTGTTCTTCCTGAGCTATGAGAGTCCTGTGAGACTAGGACTCCGTTCCAAACTTCTGCTAACAGCAATGCCAACTAGGAGCATGGTGAATTGTGATTTCCCCAGCATAGCTGTGCCAACCGAAGCCCCAAATGACTCCGTTGTTCTAGCAAAAAAAATGTGCTTTTCCTTGTACAACTTTTCCTGTGCAGGGCTGTGGCCAGGTATGGTTTTACTGTATAAACACCAAATGCAGCTTCACTGGCAGATCTGCAGCCGTCTGTCTGCACTGATGAAATGCCCCTAAGCACAGGCACAAGAGCTCAGTATGTCACACACTGGTTGTAAAGCAGGGCTGAAGGTAGATTATGTACAGCAGGTCTAAAAATCCACTGCTTCCTCACAGAGGCTTTGCTGTTCTCTTTGCGGTGTTGTGTTTACTCAGAGGGAGCTTTTGTGAACTTAAAATATGCAAGGTTATTTCTTTTTTCTTTTGTGCATGGAAAACAACAGTTCTTGCATTCCCTACAATTTCTAGGGGAGGGGAGAACTGCACACAGCCCTCGATGGACATCTTCCTTCAGGTAGGAAGAAAAAGCCAAGCAGGTATCTCAAGTTAAAAGAATAATTTGCTTAGAAAGTTAGAATTGTGGTAAAGAACCTAGAGTCATTCTGCCTGTGGAAATCAGAGGGTTCACAACCTGATTGCTGGAGACAAGGCAGGTTTTAGGCACAAGCTAAACGAAGAAAAGTTGGGAGTTCAGTGTTATATCAGGGAACAAATGTTCTGCAGTTCAGGCATTTGAAAATCGCATTAACCTGGAAAAGCAAAAGCAGGAACAAGATACAGACATGAACATAATAGATACTGACTGCAGTGGCTCCAAGGCAGATGCCAGCTCTTACTTCTGTGGTGGAGGTCACAGAAGAACCTTCTTGGTTCTTTTTTTTCCCCCTTTTTCTTTCAAACCAGTATTACACTGTGCATTTAAGCAGCAAAAATAGTTCATTCGTGAGCAGGAAGGAAGAGGCCAAACACGGGTCTTACTCTGTGTGTCTCAGCCACTTTACCACATCTTGTACACCCAAAGATTATCTGGTCAGTTAAACACTTGTGGTGACACATAAAGGAGCAAGAGGGCAGCTGCAGAATAACCTCCTTGTGGAGGGGACTCTCCTGCAGGCACAGTGAGCAGAGCCAGCCTGACCACATCCTCACCTGGCTAGGCAAGAGGCCACAATGCCCAATTCTTCACTAACACACACAGGCTCCAAAGGGCTCCTGCAGTTACGAGCTCCACACGCAGCCAGGCAGTTTTGGAGCTGAAAGATTTTGGATAAGTCACTGAACTGCAGCTCAAGTCCATCTTTTCTCTCTGAAGCAATAACTAAAGTGTTGTTTTTTCCACAGATGGCTGCGGGGTTTCCCTGTTGTGTGGGCTTGGGTCAAGATCACCAAGGTAAACACAGTAAATGCTTCAAGTCTCACCTGTGTGGATTCTTTTACTCTGTGCTGGTTAGTGACATAAAAGAACCTTGTATTTGCAAAACAGCTGGTCCTCAATTAGGAAAACTGCATATGCAAAAATTATGGCCACTACACACGTAGGCACAGAAACCTGACTTTCTGGAATAGACTCCAAAGTCCTTCTTGCAACTTGCCTTCCGCCCCTGAGGTTCAAGTTGTGTTTGGTCCCCATGCACAATGGAGAAGGGCTTAAATTGGCCAGACACTCTTATGCAAAAACATAGCACTGTGCCCAGATGCCTGATGCTGGTATAATTAATTTGCTTCTGAGCACTCAAAATCCCAGAAGATATCACCTGGGATTCGGAGCGGAACATTTAGGCAATGCAAACTCTTCCAAGGTTAGGTGAAAATGAGCTGGGTGTTTATTTGTTTAAACCAGAATCCATACTGTAGGCTGACAAGGCCTGGAATTATAGAAGGTTTGGCCATGCATAAGCTTGATTTTTCTTGCATTTAAATGTCACTGTCAGCTGTAGGCAACGTTCCAGCTTGTGAAGTTTTACTGAAACTGGAAGCAACACTGAACTTGGCAGAAATGTGACTGTAAGGTTTAATTGAAAGAATAAGCCTGCTATTGCAAATTAATGTGGAGAAGGCAGCCATGGTGGAATCTGTCTTCAGGTCCATATGGTCCTCCACTGCTCATTGATCATACAGCCTGTCATGCACATGCCCTCACAGGAGCTTCCGGGGAGCTATTACCCCATTTTACAGCTGGAAAATAGGAGCTAGGAGGGTTACCTGTCTTGCCCAAAGGCACAGAAGGGAACTGATCAAGGATAACTGCTAATCTCTTCTTCCTTTCCAGACTGCTTATAATTTTTCCCTCGAGGAAATCACTTATCTGATAAATTTATATTATGTGCTGCTGAGAAGTGCATATTATGCACACCAAGAGAAGCACTGTCTTTTAAAAATAAATCATTACGAGCCATCCTGGTTTCTGCAATTTACTGTAATTGCAGTTTGATTTTCAGTTTTCCTGTGAAAGATCTCAAACATATCATCTTATGACTGAATGAAATAGTAATTGTTAAAATATTCTTGGTTGATTACTGATGATCTGTGGGTCATAATTTTCTCTTTTCCCTGAAAAATCACTTTCCATTTTTTAAAATGAAAACTGTAACACTTTCTGGCTACCAGCTCTACACAAACACGAAATTATTTTTCCTGGTGATATCTATTTTATCAGAGAAAAAAACAGGTTAAACAACTCTACAGCAGATGAATTTTGCCCTGAACTTCATATATAATTTGATGAGAGTTTCACTGAGTCAAACACTGGCTCTCCTTCATGCTGCTTAAATTGCAGTAACAGATAATAAAGCCTTGTTCATGCTACTTTCTCTTTCCAGGAAAAAGTTGCCACAAAGAGGCTGTGAGGCTTGGCAGAGACATGCACATGGTCAGAAAATAAAGTTGGGGTTTTAATATGATCTTACCCTGTAAAACTGGGGGAATGTCCCTTTTTCAGGCTGAAATTTTGCCTTTTTGACATGTCTCTTAACTTCTGGGTTGTGTTATCTTAGTACTAAAAAGCTTGTCAATATTATGTGTATGCAAAAATGGGGAAATAACACAGATATTGATTTTTTTTTCCTGCTGTTGAAACGCGAGTGAAATGCAGAATAAGGAGACTTCCTTTGTGCCACTGGGATATACCAGTGTAAGGGAATCCTTCCAAGGGACTCTGAGAGCTAAAGAGCTAAGAGGTACAATCAGGCTCTAAGATTCACCCCCATAGATGTAAGAAATTGCAAGGTAGGAACTCAGTAACATTTATCTCTCAGAAACAGGCAGCCATCTGACCTAAAAATGTGCTGATTGGTCATGGTCCATATGCATAATACCAGTCTCAGTTACAAGGCTTTCATGCACATATTGTTAAATAAGCCTCTGCCCAGGCTGGCAGATTGCAGTCTGGACTCCCTGAAGCAAAAAAAATAAATATATAAATTGTGCTTTGCCTCTTCAGGAAGTCATAGTGCACGAGGGGGAAAGTGCAGCATTTGGGGTCTCGCTGGATTCCTTCCATGACACCAAAAAAACAGACAATTAAGATAGGTAATACTATGTCTTCAACTTGTTTATTTGTTCAAAAGAAGCCTTATTTCAGGAATGTGACGGGACCAAAAGGCAGAGGTTCCTCCATCAGAATTCTTCCAGTGTGCTGTGCAAGCAAAGCTTACATTCCCAAAACTGCGTTACTTTGCTCCTTCAGAAAAACATGCACAACACCAACTTTCTTTGCTTCCCACCCTAACACACACACAGGCTACAAACTCAGCAGTCTGAGAAGTCCTTGGCACAGCCACTGAGAAATCTGAAGAGCTTTGGATTAGTGACTCACCTGACAGCAGCTATTAGCACTTCCCAGCCTAACACAGGCACCGATGATGAAGATACCAAAACAGAGCAAAGGGAAATGTCATTTCTCTTAGCAAGGCAATGTGTCTTGGATAACCAACTCTTGTCTCAGCTTCACAAGCCAAACGATGACTTTGCAAGTGGAACTGGGTGGCAATTGCTGCCACCTGACAGCAAAGCAAACATTTTGATTAGAGCAAACTGAGGACAGGTGGGATCTGTCCCCACTGCTGAGCGACTGGCAACTGGGATTAGGGAGGATTTCTAACCTTGATCTTAGATCACATTCAACAGTTTTTTCCTCAAGAGCCATAAAAATATTCTACCTGCAAAAGGAGGGAGTAGCAAAGGGTACCTGTGCTGTGAGTTATGCTTAGAGGTTGGTATTTGTGGGAATGCACTTTCAAGACAGGAGTACGAACAACTGACCAACTTCTCAGATTTTATGTTCTTTGCAGGATACAAAGGTAGATTCTGCAGTGGAGGATGGGAATGATATGAAGTTTACAAGCATTTAAAAGCAGTGTGATTCTTAGCTAGTAGGATCCAGCGCAACAGGAGGGTCAGAACCCCGTCCCTAGAGGTAAGAAATCCTAGGACAGCAGGTGGATGTGTGACATTTTTCTGCAAATTTTAAAGCACTAAGGTTTCCTAAATAGATGTGTGTATTTTCCACTGTCTTTGCTCTAGTCAGTTTTCAGACATGCGCTCATGATGAAGATACAAAATCTTCAACACGTCCTTTCTTATCCAACCTGGGACTTCACAATAAAGCAAATATTACAGACTTCACTGAGGCACAAGGTTTATATGAGCTAAAGGAAGGTTAAAAAAAAATTAACCCAGAATTCAGCAATGACTTAAGCAAGGTCTGCTGCATAAAAGTTTAAGAGCCATAGTAAAGTTGCAAGCACCTGGGAGATACTCAAGTCCTGATGTTTCACAGGGGTTGATTTCTTACCTGGCTTCAGTTCCTTACAAATGCTGCTGTGGGTAAGAGAGCAGCCCTGCTCTTTCTATGTATGGCATCTGGGCATGTGCTTTTGCCTTCCTGTGGCCAAGCAGGGATCTGGTCCCCCTGCAACTGGTGTAGAGCCAGCAGTGCCACAAAGGAGAGGTCGGGGATAGGGTAGCTGGAAAGGAGTAGAGCCATTCTCTTCATCATGCTCAGAGCACAGAAGTCACCTCGAGTTAGGTTCTGAGCTAATACCAGTTGTAGTCACTGACGAAACTGGTGTTTCCAGTGGCTCTGCTTGGTGATGAAGTATATAAATGTCACCTAAAAGGCAGCTAAGTCAAAGTCTGTTTTCGGGCTGTGGTGTGGTACGTTAGAATTTCATCCCTGTCAAAATGAGTGTCAGAACTGCCCTGGCTGTTTTACAGGGGATGGTGTTTCTGGCAGTGGCGGCCTCCCAGCGCGTATTCAATTTGTACATCTATAAAGGACAGATATAAAACCAACTCCCTCACACATAACAATCCTTCAAAGCACACAGTTCCAGATTGTGACACAGCTGCATCTGCACAGGCCCCATTTAGACCAGAGCTTTGCCTACATCTGCCTTTGGGCAGACCCTGAAGGTTCCCTGAACACTTGCTGTGTACTGACGATGGCTGGTCTGCTCCTGAGCATTTACAGAATGCCACTTCAGATATCCCACCCAGCAAATCAGTACTGACCTAATCAGCTTTTTCTTTGAAAGGCTGTGTCTTGTAGGCTGTGAATATGCACATGTGCCTTACACAAGTAACTGTTAGCTCAATTAGAAGACAACTTAAAATATTACATTACTTATGTAGTGTCAAAATTTAAAGTGTGGGTGCACTTTACAGTCTGTGGCTACAACTCACCCATCTGAAATATTCTGCTGTGTGTGTTTCTGCTTCAGAGTTAGGTATTTATCTATTTATCTCACAAATTATCCGTTTGGTTAGGATACTTTGTGTATGAGTTTTCTTTACATCACTCTAAAAAAAAAAAGGGGTTAACTTAAACCCTTTTGGTGTTGACCACCATCAAAGTTAAGGGTAATTGTCTAAATACCACTAAGAGCTTGAATAAACTGAAGTTGAACCTCCTGAAAGAATTGTTGTGCAAAACGAGAAGTGTTAATAGAGAGGTTATTCTGAAATAATTTCAGAACTACTTTCTTGAATGCTCAGAATTTGAAATCCCTATTTTGTACAGATACAAGATAGTATCACCTGCAGGTGAAGCACGAGAAACATTCTCTTACCTGCATTAAAAATCATTCCCTTGGGAAAGAGAGTAGTAGACACACCTTCCACGTTCTTGTGGTTTCTTTTACAAGTTCATTATTGGAGGAGCATCCAGAACAACAAAGGTGCTACTACAGAACATTCTGCTCTTCTTGGCCAGCAGGGTAGTTCATTAACAGCTGTTAAAATCACCACCGTGATGTCACAATATGAGAACACTGAGCAAAACTGAGGGGAGAAGAGAAGCTTAAATTCAACACTTTCGTTGACGTGCTCCCAAAACTGGCACTTCTAATTCTAATTCTGACTGCCTATACTGGAATCCCCAAATTTGTTGTCATGCCCTCTGTATAAGAACACAGTGCAGGTTATTTGCTTTCTGCTTTGTCCTCTCACTGTATTATTTTAAAACTGTGGGTTTGGGTTGTTTTGGTCACATCTTTACAAGAGTTTGCATCCTGGATCAAAGACCTCAGAACTGGTACTCTACAACACCGTGCTGGTGGTGATACTGCAAGTGCTTTATTGGACAGAGCTATCGCCAGCTACTGAGATGTTTCAAATGGGAGGAAAAACAAAAAGTCTTTTGAAACTTTGCTACAGGGCATAGGTCTCTCTCTGAAGCCCACTCAGCACCTGTATGATCAGTCCTCAACTTACTGCTACTTAGGATAAATGAGTTTTGAAAGCTGGAGCTCAAGCTAGAGTTAGAGTTAAGAAAGGTTCCCTTAGGATGAAAGGGGGAGAGGCCAAAACACAGGAAAAAAGTCAGATTCCGACATCTTAGGTTCATTCTCCTAGCAGTAATTAATACCTCCTAGCACTTGCCTATCTACAGCTTCTTTAGAGTGTCCTGTATCCATGCCAGCTTTCTCTGAAGTCACTGAGAACCAAACCAGGTGGGAAATGTACCCTTATGTTTACTTTACCACAGCATGGATCAGCACTACCTTTAATCACAGTACTCCCTGCACTGGAAAAGGGGAATACATAAAGGTTTTTTGTAAATACAGCCACCACACATGGAAAATGTCAAGATTTTAATGACACTCAGTACTTTCCATCTTCAAAAGGTTTCCCACTGGTTGACATACTTTGGAGTAACGACTGTTCAAAAATGCCCTGTGAAGTAAGTGCTCCAAGTATAAAGCTGTTTTCTGGCATTCTCTCCCTTGACTTCATCACCCCCAAACCCTTAGAATGGGAGCTGTAGTCAATCACTGCTACACAGTCCTGGCATATTAAAAACTGTTTCGTGACTACATGGTTAGCAGGTAGGTACTTCTGCTGCTTAATTTGTCCAGCGTTTTACTGTAAGTGAGACAACTGGCTCAGCCTCCAGGCTTGGCAGGGTAGGTGCATGTCTGCCACTTGAGTCTTGCTTTGCTGTTCTTACATGCCACACTTCATTCAGGAGGGGTTTTTTTTCTTTTAATCCAGCCTTCAAGAATTTATTTCATACCAGCTCCCATCTATGGGATAATTACGCTTAGTTAGCTGTACTCAACACCGATGATTTCATAACATGCCACAAACAGGTGCCAATTAAATTCCTTTATTGGAGACAGAAACATTGCATAATTACAGATTTGATGAGGAAAACTGCAAATAGTATAGACTGTTTCTACTGCCAGCAAAATACAGTTCTTACAGGATTTATAGACATACAAATATAGTGCTTCTTTCATGCCAGATGGTCGGTACGTAACAATGCCATTAGGAGCGCTTAATTGTGCTTCTACAAAACCTTTAGAGAAGAATGAGGTAGAGTTTCCTTTAGTTTATCCAGCACTTTTTCACACATCTGTCCTTCACTGCTTTTATATGCTTCAGATTCTTGTAAAATACCCAGTTAACTTTCAACATTTGAGAAAACAGAGACCCTTCAGAGGTGTTTACTTCTCGCTCTGTAAGTTGCTAATTTCCCACTGCTTATGTGCCACCATTTCAGTAACTACTACTGCATCCTTCTAAATGCCTCAAATGTCAAGCAGATTGGGACTTCTGGCTTTCCAAATTTCTGCCCCAACAGAAATTGTTTGTCAATAGCTTCAGATAAAACTCTTACTTGTCTCCATTATGGCAAAGAACCTTTTACATTTTGTAACTCAGTGGCCAAGGTGAGTCCAAGCCATGTCCCCGGGACATGAAGGGAATAGATCCACTCTTTGTGAATATCCTTGACTATGAAATAGTGTTAATGATGTGTTTGCCTCCTACTTGCAGTTCTAGTCAACCACGGGGCTTAATACAAATTATGGGAAGAGAATACATCACTGACCTGTTAGATGGTATGGAGCAAATATTCTTCTGTTTTACAACATAAAAAAGTATGTTGCAGGTTTCAGCTAAGATACAGGGGCCCAAGTTATGAAAATGCAGGCACAGATGTAGGCATTTAAAGCAACTGAGTAAGAGCATTCTTAAATATCAACACCAATCTCTGATCCTGCCAGACCTTTGGTATACCTGGGTAGTCCCTCAGTTGGACTGAACAAGAATGGTAATGACGTTCTTCTGACCTCCTGCCCTCACTGACCTGATGGGTATTTTTATTCTTGCTCCTGGCATGCCTGTTCTGGACACAGCAGACTTCTCACTTACTGCTCTGGCATTTGCTGCAAGCACTTACTCCTTACTAAAAGTACAAGTAGGGTGCAGTTATTTCACCTTAAGTGATCACGATTCTAGTGGCGACCAAATCGCAGTGAACAGGGGGGATTTGGCATACAGAAAGGTGACTACATAAAGAATAAGAATGTTTGCTTTCTTCCTATAAGATACTGAAATATGATACTGTAAGGTAGTAGTTCAGCAACACTTTTAGAACTCTAAAATGAAAACCAAAATTTTTATAAAAAGGTGCAAAGTTTAAAAGATTCCATGTTCATACCTTGATCACTTTGATCATACAGTGAAAGATCTGTTTCTGCAAGACAGTATTGCTTGAGATGACCTTCTGAGCTCCTCCACCTCCCCCTGAAATGACTGCTCTAAGCCTGACAGAATCAAGAATTATACAGAGTCAGTGTTAAGAGAACCAGCTCTTCGAAATTTCCCCAACTCTTGCTTCGAAAAACAAGCAATAAGCTTACTTTATCAACTATTCCCTGCATACCTCTTTGGTAAAAACCAAAAATGGCCAGTGTTGGTAAATCGTTTGGAATACCAGTTAAATACTTCCACAAACTTGTCTTCTCTGTTTCTACCTTAACTTTACCCAGCAGATATTTTAAAGGGTTAAAAATTCTATATCAAGGTCTTAAATCCTCCTTAAGATATTCCCATGAACATGAAATTTAAGAGACTTTTATAAAAAAAAGTATAGCATGAAAATGCAGGATTGTGGTAGAAATTTAGACACAATAAATTAAGTTTTAAGATAAGCAAAGAGTGTAAGTTCATGTTCATAGAGAGCCATGCTGTTACTATCAGTGAATATAATTACCATTATTTTTAGTGTATTCGGGTGTGGTTAACCTCCCTGGTGTGATTAATGAGACTTCTCTTTATCTGAGCTACTAATTCCAAAACTTAATTCCAAATCTATTGACTAGTCTTATTTCAAATCTATTTACTGTTGTAATTCAGTATTGTTCCTCATCTGCTAAGTCCTAATGTACCTGACTGTTCTAGCTCAAGGTAATGGCCGAGTTAGTTTTGTTTATGGAGCTGGGGATATATTTGCCAAGTGTACTATCCATGGCACTCAGATTTTGCACAGTCAGAGAAAATATCCTGGAATTCCTACTAGTAAGCATCATGCTCAGAGCAAGGCATGGACAGGAGGACTGCTACAACAGTATTTTTCACCAATGCAATGCCAGTACTCTCTTTTGCTCTTACAGCTAAAAATACAAATAACTTATTAAGAAGTTTCTTAGTTTAAATTATTTAGGACCTATGAATTATTTTTCCAAATCTTGAGGACCGAGAAAAAAATACAGTAAAACACAGGTCTTTCACACTTCCAAATCGGTAAGCTTTGCAGTTCAGCAAAGTTTTGGTCAAGACTGATAAAGAGGTCTGTCTCAGTGCTACACGACCAAGTGCACCTCTAAAATAGTCCCATGCTAATGCCTTTACATTGAGAGGTATCCTGATTCCTTCAAACATCACTTTTTAATAGGATAGCCCAGTTTGAGGTGAATTCTCTTGTCAAGATCGTTCTGTATGCTAATTTTTATATTCTGAACTACGTATGTTACATATCTTTGAGTTTATATAGCAAACCTTGAATGTATTTCTCATTTAAATAACATTTTTCTCTGCATAATCAGGTTAGTCTATTCTAATGTAATGCTTGAAATACTGGACTTTACATTGCATCTTTCTTGTTGCTTAAAAAGCTTTTACTGGAAAGCTTAATTTGATCTGTAATAAACTAAGTTTTTATGCAGAAGTTTGGATTAGAGTTAGAAGTGGTGTAAGCGGTAGTACTACTACTTTGCACTTAAAAAGAGTTTAGATAACTTGTCCAGGGTCACAAAGTCAGTGGCAGTCTGTTCAAGGATTACATGTTCAGGTGGTAAAGCACAATTCTGATCCCTCAACACCTGGAATAGGAAAAAAACTACTTTTTTTTTTTTTTAAACTGTCACTACTGCTAAAAGCGGGAAGAATGCAAATTTGCTTAAATAGTCACTTTTAGATATGAGACAACGATAGAAGGCTGGAGAAAAAGGGCTGCAAGTCTGTGTGAAAGGGAGAGAAAGACAACAAGGAACAGCTACCCCAGGGCATGCTCAGCCATCATTCACAGCTGCCACCTCTCAGGATATCAGCCTGCCACTAGAACATTAAAACTTACCCTCAGTAGGGTGGATCCCAGGCAGAGAAAGACAGTGTACCATACTCTGCCAGGCTGTGCCACCATCTTTGTACATCTCTGTATTCTATTCCACAGCAAGGCACAGTGCACAGACAGTTCACACTCAGGAATCTGCTGGGATTATGCAGATTGTTTTGGAGAGGCCATTGAATTCAAGAGGATTCCTTTAATTAAGCAGCTCTGAGATCAGTCTCAGCTGTTTTTCTGTCTACTTCTTGGAAGACAGACATTTTAAATAACTTGCACTCCAAATGACTTTCAAGTATCACATTTTTCCAAATTACCATTCTTCATGCCTCAGGACAAATTATATAAAATAAGTATACAGGAAAGGATCTATGGTATCTCTATGTTGAATTACGCAAACACAAACAAGAGGCTATGTACAAAGAGCAGGAGTGGCTGACAACTGCTTTTTGGCTTGAGAGAGTTGAACAGGTGTAAACAACGGCTGGGCAGAGAGATCCCACTACCTTGCTTATCAGACTTCCCTTCTATATCCCAGAAAAATCATGTTTGCTTTGCACCGCTATGGACTGAACAGATTATCTACCCAGGAACCTTTACTAGCACCCTCACCTGGGTCTGTCCCTGTAAATTCTCTGAGAATTTGCCCTCACAGCAGTTAACAATCTGGTTAAGTACTGCCAGTTTCTGAAGCCATAACACTCGGCACCAGTACAGCTTGCATGAAATGCCAGTTTCATGAAAATTCTGTTATTTGAAAGACTTTTTTCTTAGGCTTGAATAATGCTAACCAAACTGAAAATTAAGGACATGCTCAATACTGAAAATAATAATCAAAAGAATGGAGAAGAAAGAACATATGAAAATTAGATTTCATTATTGTAATTTTAAAGTACCAGTGTTTGTAAAACACAAACATGTGAACGGCTGAATCTCATTTGATCAACCCAATTAAACATTAAATAATTGCAGCCAATTATGCAAATATCACACAACAATATTAATTTGTTGATCTTTTTTGAACAGTTTCAAATTCTCCTAATGCTAGACTATCTTATGTCTTAAATGATCAATTACCAGAACCATAACTAAGTGATGAAGAATGGATAATTGCCTAGTTATGATGTACCATACTCTTTCTATGTAAATCTGTTGCAATTAAACAAATAGGGCACATGGAGAAAAGATGTGCAGATGTTCTTTTACAATCTGTTACTAGCTCAGGGAATACCACAGTTCCCTCCTAAATTTTACTAGCAAAAACAAGGAGAATGCAATATCAAATACTGATTGTTATTTACACATGTTATTTCTTTCCCTTGGTTAACGGGATAAAATGCAGTGCCAGAATTCAGAGTAGGACAGCATGCAACATCAAAAGAATTTCCTGTACTATACTGACCTGTCAGCTCTCTTATTTAGGTTTCAAGGTTTAAAATCTATAACCTATTCTCCTGGATTCCACCTGGAAACAAGCACAGCTTTGAGATGACAGAGTAAGGCAATTAACCAAGATGTTAAAGATAACAATTAACATACACACAGTCCACGTTTTCATTCATTCTTCCCTGCAAGAAACCACCACTCATTTCTGTGGGTCATGCCACTATCAATTCTCATTTTCAAGTCTCCATCAGCAAAAAAAAAAGAGAGGCGTTTCTCTGGTCAGTGCAGGAAACAGTGCAAAACACAACAAATGAAACCACCCGGTTTCTTCATGTTAAATGACTTGCAACCCATTTAAGAAGTGTTTTACAAAACTGTTTACATTTTTTTTTACATTTCAGTAAAATAATTCTTCTAACTGGTCCTTATTCATTCTGCCAAGTGAATAGATTACTGCTGGTATACTGAGGCCTTCATGGGGAATTTTTGATATATGGTATCATATATCAACTCCATCAAAGCTGAGATGTTAAGGTATTGCACAACCACTCTGCCCTGCATCTGAAGTTAGGTATTTTCACTTTTCCTTTTGCTGTTAAATCAAAAATGAACTTAAGGGAAAGATTAGATAGTTCAGTACCAGTAAGCCACATATGGTTGCTCATTACATAATCTTTAGACAGCTCCATGCCACGCTCTGGTTAAAGGCACTCGTTTCATTTTGATACTGGTCTTGTTGGATAAAACTCTCTACCCCATGCTGCATCTTGACATATTCCCCATGTTAATTTTTCCACCCATCTAATTAAATAAAAGGAAAGACTACCAGCAGCTTGTAACACATAATAAGATACTGAACAAAGAACCACACATGATACAGATTCAAATGGTCACAACACTATGGCTACTGTAGGTGAAACAACATTTTTTGCTTGCAGTTGTAGTCTAAAGAAAAAATTATCCATCGATTTTTAACAATAGTTACGTTGTCAGAGAGAACCTTCAACTGTTCTTCATTAAAAGATCAGATTGGACTGAAGTTAGAGACAGGAAAAGTCATGATCTGAGAGAGCAAAAGAAAGTAATGGCTAAGGAGGGGTCTTCAAAATGTGACCAAAAATGAACAGGAAGCCATAAGGCTGCACTTTAACAGCTGCATAAGGCATGGATGGTCCATTAGAAATTATATTTTGCCTTTTAAAACTATGTTAACAAATTCCAGTAACTACAAAGGACTTTTAAAGCATGGGAGAGATACTGTTGGTCTTAAAAAAATTAAAGTGCTAAATGTTTCCCTTAATACTGGTGCATCTCTACTGCAAACTAGAAGAAAAAATGTTTCACTTTTACTTCTTACAGGACTCCAATAAAGTGTCAATAAAGTTCCACCAGTTTTATACTGAAGTAGCACTTTGGAACATTGATACAGAATATGGTTATCCTTTTTGGCAAGAGGTATCTTAAAGCTGTTCAACAAAGCTGTGTGCAGAAGGAGAAAGCTAATAAATATTACTGAATGATCGTTAGTGAACATTTGCAGAAGTTACTTCCCCAGCTATGGGCTACATGCTCTGTATTGCTTCCAAAGTATCAAGACCGCATGTGAGAAAGCAGCATTATATGAATGATCTGCTTAACCAGACGGAAATCAGGGTTTGAATGAAATCTCTTTCCTTCTAGACATTTGCTGATGACAACACTGCTTGTTCCTTAACAGGAACGCCCTTCTACAGTACACGTGTCAGAGGAGGCTGGATACAGCAATGTGAAAGGGATGAGAAAAACATTTTGCTGACCTAAATTGTGAGCGGATGATGAAAGAAATTCCTCAATCCAAAGTTTGGTTGCTGTGAAGAATGGTTCAATTTTCACAGCCAGAGTTTTCTAATCTCATTTTCTAGACACTCCCCTGAAGACAACACTGTGTCTGCAGAGCCCAGCTCTGTGCTAGGCCAAAGGGGAATTTTTGTCTCAGCGGGGCCTGACCCAGCCTTTTAAATCATGTCTAGAAGGATGTTCTCAACTATCAGAGGTATGCACTGCCCAAGCATCCACTGCATATCCCCATGCAGGGAAGGGCAATAGGCCAAAAGGGACCATCTTGCAGGCTAGACTGACTCAAGAGAATTTTGGGCTAAAGGCTAGAATTATTGGACAGAGTATGAGGGCATCTACCAGGCTACGCAAACTCAGGAATCTCCCATGCAAGCAGAGTGTGAAAGGAAAGCGTGTATGGCTAAACCTATTTGTATCCCAAACACAGAGCAAAAGGCAGAATAATGTCAACAGAACCCTGTGGGCAGCTAACAGGCAACATCCTTATGTGACACATGTTCTGCTGATGGTGGCAGTAAACAAACCAAACTGAAGAGCAGTTGAAGAGCATTTTACAAGTTTTCAGATTGTATATAAGGAGGCACTAAGAAAACCATTAGGAAAGTTCTATTGCTAACATTTAGCACCTCTACCAAGAAGACAGGCTTTTACCAACAGGATACAGTAGAAATCAAAATGATTGTGTTCACATTTGCCGGATTGTGGAAACAATCATCCTGGGGAGCAAATTGATACTGAGACTATGCTACGCACTGGCAGCTACGGAAGTTGTCATTGTTCAGGTGTCAGGTCTGTCTGGAGGGTCTGAGCTCTACCACCTTCATGACACCAGCACTGCCCAATCGCTGTCTTCTCTTCCATACTGAAACAAAGCAAAATATGAAGTTTAAGAACAAAAGTTGAAAGAATCAGTCTAAGTTTATCATAACTTTTTAGGTCTACCCTCAGAAACATTCATCTCCACTGCTCTGATAGTAGCTTACCTTATTTCTTACGCCTTTACTCCTGTCTTTGATTTGGGCACAGCCTAAAGATAGCTTGCTTTTTCGTATTACAATAGGTGGCTTAGGAAGGGGCAATGCTGATACTCATTACAGACAACACAGAACAGTCCTGCTTCACTTCCATCAGTTTAATGCAGTTACTCCCTGAGGCCTGCTCACTAATTCACTCATAAGTATGCCCCTGCTCAAGCTTCAATAAACAAACACATTTCATTTTATTTCTTTTTATTGTCAAGGTGGCTTTTTATTACAACGTTCTGATTGAATGTGAAATAAAACCATCACAAATCCCACAGAGTACAATTAGGGAGAATTGTAATCTAAAATAAAACAAGTTGTCTTTCCGTACACAAACGAATGGGATCACCAAGCAGAAATGAAGGCAACCCATGGCATGCAGCCATATCCCTTCCAGGGGAGGATACAGCCCCAAGGCAGCACTTTAGATTGCTAGACTGGTTCCATGTTCTAAAGCTCTGTCACCAGTTCTGTAAACAATGCTCCAGAGAGACCCCAAAACACACACAGGGCTCAAGTAGGTAAATAATTCAGAGGTGGAGAGACAGCAGCAGATGGGAGTTGGGAGTCCTTTCCCTTACAGTGTTATGTTCAGGGAGCTTGAAAACACTTTCAATCAATAAATGAAGACTGACTTTAGAAGCTTTATGTAGGCTAAAAAGATCACCTAATTTCTCCACAGAAGAAAAAAGGAAGCCCCTCCAATACAGGTTCTGCATCAGCAGGAAGAGAGATAACACGTCACTAAAGCAGAGAAAAGACAACAGCTCCAAATCAGGATGAGCCAGAAGAAATACACTTCTAGATCCACAAAGGAATGGTGTTTAGTGTGCTTGTGTTTCGCTCTTTACTCCAGCAAGCAAGGCCTCTAATTGACCTTCACAAGTATCACATTACTTTTTCTTTTCATTACTAATTCTGCTGTTCCTATTCTGCAGTTGCAGTTATTTGTAAATTTTGCTTTCTGCTTCCAGAATTAAAATGGGAATGAAGGTGCAATACTATGATGAAGATAATTTCTTTCTGCAAATAAAAGCAGATTTCGCTTCCTTTTTTAATTCTGCCAAGGGCTTTGTGACCTCAGGCTAGTCAATCCCATCCCTCTTCCACTGTCCACCACCTCCAGGTCATTCTTTGTAAAAATTAACACATACATTGTCCTTTCCTGGCTGTTTTCTACTGACCTACCCAGAGAAAGAAAAGGAATTTGATTAAATATCTCTTCTCTGCTGTTTTGACTGAAGTGTTTAAATGTATTTAATAACATGTAGCATAAGCAATGTATCTTACTTTCTATCCATCCCTTCCAAGTTGCACCTTAATCTATGTTTTTAAAGGGCATAGCAAAAGATTATTCTCAAATGTTTATTCTCAAAGCACGGATGCAGAGCCACAGAAACATATGACTGGTATTTCAGTGAGTGTATTCCCAGAGAAAAGAACCTCATCCCTAAATCTTTTAACTCAAGCAGCTTTGGAAGAGTGTACTAATTCATTCACTCATTTATATAATGTACATTCTTTAATTTGAAGTCTTTATCAGCCTTTAAGAATCGTGATATCTACTCAGTGACAGGAAGGGAAATATGTATTGCCACCACTGTCTCTCTCAACTGGCATGAGAAATTGAATCAGTTCTGCCCATGAGTTTCTAATTTGTCACTCCAGCTCTGGTTCCACTGAACAGCTGTTCACATCCACAGACATCCTGCTGAACACGGCACACTTGCAAAAGAACAATAGACAGCATGAAAACAGACTTGGAAACACAATAATGAGGAGAATATGACAATAATAAAAGAAGCATGTACTGTACACAAGGGAATTGGTATAATGACAGTGGATATGCAGCCTGGACCTCTTGGTCACAGGCTCACATGTAGGACATGATGGTGCTGAGAATTTTTACTCTTTTACAAATTCCCATTGTTCAGCATGAAATGGATACGCTGCCCCAGTTCAGGCAAGAGAACAGCACAGAGACCAAGCTGTGTTTGACTGCTATTTTCATTGCATTTTATTCTTCAAAACTGGAAGATTCTTCAGAATTACAGCCTCAGATTGTCCCAATGACATGACCTTAGTCCAATGATACTGCAAAGAGATCTGTTATTTTTCACTCCTGGTAGAGAATATAGAAGATCTTGGTGAAACATCCTCCTCTGACATTTTAAGAATACTGTATAGTCCATTTTTTGTGTTGCAGCATTGTTTTCTGTGCGACACCCTGGGGTCCTTCCAGACATGAGCTCATCTCTCCACAGACAGAAAGGTGCAGAACAACCAGCAACCACTGATTGACTCTTAAAGGGGAAGCAACCATCAATCTCTTTAAAATCATGTTTTCAATGATTAAGTGTTCTAACTCTCCTGATTTTCTTCAAGAAGGAAGAGAACTGAGAAGTAAGCATATAGATAATAGTCCAGCATTTTCTAGGAGTAACAAATTTACTCCCAGCATGTAACTGATGAGCAGAGACTATGTACACAGCTGAAAGGTGAAAAGGTCCATATCAATAGGCCAGTAAAGTGCAAAGGTCCAAGAAAGATAATATTTAGTAACAATCCACACTTTTTCAGCCTCCTCCTGAGCCTTGGTTGGCGGTGGAAAACCAGGGTGATAAGGCAAGAGGCAACAGGCAGGAACGGAAGTTCCACCTGAGTATGAGGAAGAACTTTTTCATGGTGCAGTGACCAAGCACTGGAACAGATTGTCCAGAGAGGGTGTGGAGTTTCTCTTACTGGAGATATTCCAAAACTGTCCAGACACAATCCTGTGCCACGTGCTCTGGGATGGCCCTGCTGGAGCTGGGAGGTGGGACAAGATGATCACTGTGGGCCCTTCCAGCCTGACCCATTCTGAGATTCTGTGACCAAGGAGGGCAGGGAAGGATGCCTCAGGGAAAAGGCTGGCTAAATTTGTCTTATGCTGCTCACTATCTCAAGGGAGAAAGACACAGATCACAGGATTACTGGCAGGAAGTTTAAAATTTTAGTAGCAAATCTAAGAACACTTTGAACTAAAAATGTAGAACGAAAACTATCAGAATCAATTTAAAGAAATCCTGACAATACTGCCAAGCATCTGCTATCAGATCTTAAATAAAGGGGCTTTGTAACTTGCCAAGACCTTCTCCTATCCCCAAATCCCCCACACCATAAACTACACTAAATAAGGAAAAAAAAACGGGCAGCTTAAATAAAAAGGGCTATCACCTGCTGCTGACTTTACCTGAAATGGTATTGGTTCCTATGTCCAGACATGGAGATAAAGCACAGATTCCAAACAGACTTTGATATTTAGCAAATGATAGAGGAGGGAACTGTTTTAAGAATGAGAGGTGACCGTGTGATTGGAAAGATGACGAGAAATGGAAATAGCGATCAGCTGGCTGTGCCCAGTGAGTGTTTATTGCCTCACCCATCTCTTTATTGATTAACCCATACTCATTTGTGATTGTGGTTAGGATGCTTCATAATCCTGTCTTTTTCCCTTAAAAAGCAACCTCTAACAACAGCATTAGATTTCACTGATAACAGTAATATCTTACAACTCTTATGCAGCTTCCAAGATGAATAGGGAAAAATTATACTATACTTCATCCCTATCAGACCTTCTCAAGGAAAGAAAATTGGTAGAATAATCACAGCAGACAAAAGAGTCTCTATTATTATATAATGCCACCTATAGCATCACTACCAAAACGATTGTTTTCCAATGCTTTAAAACGTTCACCTTTTATTATTTTATCTCATTATAGAAGAGGAAACACCTTACCTGGATATCACTTAGCTTATTCAGGAAACGGGTAGTTAACTCAGGCCCATTCTCCATAGTTGGAATGTGCAAGTGCTGGCATGGAATAAAGGAGAGGGAGAAGGGGGGAGAGAAAGAGAGTAACATGTAATAATAGCTTTACATATATATGAATACCTTATGGTTGCCAAACATTTTAGTAAGTATTTATCACACTGGCCAGCCCTCCTTATGAGTAGGCAAGGGTGGTTGGTTTTGGGGTTTTTTGGGGGGTTTTTTTTGGTTGGTTCCTTTTAAACAGGAGGGCATTGCTGAGCCAGTAAAAAGTTAGAGAGTTAAACTGTTATGCTGTTGTTCAATAAAGGCAAATCTAAGCCTTCCAAGAGATCTGTCCCAACTGGAGGGAATATTGTGCAGGCAAGAGTAGTAACATTATATACAATATTTAATTTCAACATATATTGTGTAGAAATACAACGCTTATATTGACAGTACTTATCACTCAGCACCTTGATGTCTCCTTATCTTAGCATCAGGTAATATCGACACATTTATTCTATTTTATTCATTCTGGAAGTATCACCTAACAGACACGTACTGTACTTAGGTTTAAAGGACAAAGCACAACCCTTTATGCAGCTGCACTATCCCTAGTCCTCTGAACTAACTTTGTGCTGACCAAATAGCACCAAGTGGGCTTAACAGTCTGAATGCCTGGGGAATTCCACCTGTGCAGGAGAAATCTCCCCTACGGTGAATAGTAGGTGAAAGCAGCTGTGCACTCTCTTGAAACAGCTCTTCCATCAGAGCTGGGACCCCTGCAATGAGGGGTGAAGAAGAGAGGAACTTGAGAAGGAAGGACTGTAGTGGCTCAGAAATTTGGTTCCCTGTGAAAGTCTTTTCTCTCCTCACCCTTCCCAGGTACCTTAGCAAAAAATACTGAATGAAAGAAATACAGAAGTATGTATTTTTCTACACTTGCAAACAGGCTGGGAACCGGTTTTTTTCTTTCACTTTCCCAGAATTTGAGATTTTATATTTTCATCTATTAAAAAAACCCACCAGAAGACAAGAGGTAAAGTTCCCTTCTGATAACCAGTAGTTCACTTGGGAAACAACAGACTGACACTGTTCATCTTTCCAGGCAGTGCACCTTTTCTATCTCCCGTGGTTTTGGCTTCAGTTGCAATTAATTGTGATAAAATTCAGATGAAAGAAGGAAAGGGGTAAAAAAGGAAACATTTCCTTACCTTGCCCTGATATAAAATTTTAGAGATGGGACACACAATGCAAGCTGTTCCAGCACCAAACATCTCTTTTACTCTGTTCTCTTCCAAGGCAGCTGTCAGGTCACTCATGGTGATGTATCGCTCAGACACTTTGAATTCTCCCTGCCCAAGAAGCAGCAACCATAAAAATTGTAAAAAGTTTAAAAACATTTGTATTTTTGTTTTCTACATTGAAGCATTTCCAATAGAACTTTTAGCCTAGTGACAGTAAGTCGAGTTTTAGCTCTGATCTTGCAATCTTTTCAAACATCTCAGCATCACACAAGATAGACTTTAATCAAAAGAATGCCCTCTAAAGAAGCCAGTGGTTTGTCAGATACAATGCCGATGATTAAGTGGCACTTCCCTCTATTTTGGTGCAGAGTATCATTATCACATTAGGGAATAACATGGAAGAATTGTTAAGGGACACTGGACCTCTCTACTCACGGTCTCTAGCATGTTAGAGTTTTTCCAAAAATTACTCAATTATATCAAGAGAGCCTTTGCATCTCAGTCTCAGACAACTCCTAAGCAAGATACATTCTGCACCTGCCAGGCCAACTATGTAATAAATTTTTTTAATCCCTAGTGAAATTTTCCAGTGTAGCCTGCACGCAGCTGTCACATACAAAAATTAACTGTATGGCAGGTATGAGTAAAGCCATTTGCACTGGGCAGTCTAACACTGGAAGTGCTTCACCTTCTACAAGAGTTGAAGAACGCACAGGAATTGATTTAAGGGACGTGTTTCAAGAAAAAAGTAAACATCAGACTTTGAAATTTTCATTTCACGTAGGTGTTACTCCTGTTATTCCACTCTAAGCATAAGCCCAGCCAAATCCAGGAGACAGGATACTGGGCTTGATGAGCCTTTGGCTGTGTAGCATCCGTACCCAGGCTGCAATAAAACCTTTGAATAGAGTAAGGCAGAGTTTGGGGCATTTCAAGATATGACCTAGTCCCAGGTGTCCAAATAAGTTCTTGGATTGCTACACTACAGAACAGGAATGGGAAACAGACAGATGACTTCAAGACTGGCTGGGTAGGCTGCATGCTAGTTAGTAGAAACAAGGTTGGAAGCATGAGAACTAAATGCAGAAATAATGTGCTGATGACTGAAGTATAGCTATGGTCATGCATGGTAATTCTTTGTTTCCTTTCTCTAAGTTGCTGGTACCAGTGGATTTAATGACAATTTTCATGTTAAATACTACATGGAGCTACTTTAACAAGCTTGGTATTGTTCTGTGTGACAGGTGGGGGTATTCTGATGATGCTCCTGAGAATCCCTGAATTAGCACGCCCTTAGCTCCCATTAGGTTAAAGGGACTGAATCCATGCTCAGCAAAATTTGTCTACAACACCAAGCCATGTGGTGCAGCTGATACGCTGAATGAAGGGAAAAGGTGCCATCCAGAGGGACCTTGAAAGCAGAGTTTCTGACAGGTTCGACACAACTCTGAGCAATTTGACTAGTTGAAGCTGCCCCTACTCATTGCAGGGAGGTTGGAATAGATGGCCTTCAAAGGTCCTTTCCAATGTCAGGTTGGATGGGGCTCTCAGCAGCCTGGGATGGTGGAAGGTGTCCCTGCCCATGGCAGAGGGCTTGGAATGAGACGACCTTTAAGGTCTCTTCCAACCCAGGCCATTGAATGATTCTAGGAAGCCAGACTGTTCTATGATCCTATGATTTAACCAGATCAGTTGAACGTTAAGATACTGAGCACCAGTAATGTTTACTTCTGCTGATGTTATAACATGATTAATTGAAACCATTACTGCCAAAACACTCACCCAGTTGCGTGCCAGATCCAAAATGCTTTGCCTTGTCACTCCAGGAAGGATGATGCCGTCTAAAGGTGGTGTTGCCAGTTCATCTTCTGCCAAACAAAAGAGAAGCATTGGTTGAAAAACAAACAAACAAACAAACAAACAAACAAGTTTACTGATACTATACCAAACATGTGGGTCCCTTCCAGCTCAGGATATTCCATGATTCTGTGGCATCAAAAATATTCCCTATCCAGTAAGATGCAATGTATTTAGCGGAGTTCTTCAAGAACACAAACAGATACTCAGTTCAAGTAAGTTGTTGAGTGTTTGGAACCCTTTGAGTACACTTTTGTGGGTGGGGAAGAAACATAATTAAGACATTAATATATACTTGCCTAATGACTTGTAGGTGGTTTTACTCTCCAGTGCATGGTAGGTATAACTGTATAACTGCACTGTGCAACTACTGCAAACTATGAAATGGTTCAGTCTTCAAATTCACAATAGAAAGGCAGAGGGAAAGCCATGCCTAATAATCCCAGGGCAGACCACAACCTTCCCTGAAATGTTTTACTTAATTCAGGAATATGGGATTTAGTATATCCATTTCACAGCAGCAATATGAAACATTTACCAAAAATTTTGAAGTTCATTTACTGAACCAGCAAAGCAGTGGAAATCTTGCCAACCCTCGTTGGAAGGTGACTTCCTTAATGCTCTAGACACCATTTTTCCCCGCTAATTTTCCCTTTACACAATTAGAGCAATCCTAAGAAAAATCCAACAACAACAATAATTCGAGTTGTTCAACTGGATTGTTTTGTTAGCTTGTGTTTCTTGTTTGCTTTTGAAAAAGAACATTAGATAAATGTTCAGCTAAAAGCTAATGAAATTGTAGACAAATGGTAAACAATAAACACTTGGTAAACAATCCATAGCTGGGAAATACTTGACTTAAAACACAAGTTTGTATGTAGACTTTGTTCTCACATCTGGTCTCTGCAGCAATCAGAGTTAATCTTTTTCATTTTAAACCATCACATAGTGTACTCACTGATTTCTATTATCAGAGAAGACTGACCTTTTACTCTTTTCAGATGGAGGGTTTTAAGACCGTCTCAAATTTACACTGAGAAGTCAAGACATCCAGAGTCTTTCAGTAATACTCTTCATATTTTTTCCTAACCATTTTCTTTCCCTACTTACAACTCTTTTTCTTCCTTGACCTTATAAGGATATTATCCCTGCTCAATAAACCCACAAAGCATTAAGAGTTTTTGCAGCAATTTACCTAGGTCACGCAAAAAACCCGATAAAAACATGAAGATACCTATCTTATGTCCTCTTTCTCCCTGGTTGCAAAAAGATCACCGAATCCAGACCTGACTGAACCTTTCTCAAAGGAGAACCTCTCTTTAAAATATTTCTCTAGGTCATGTGAATATTTGCACCTGGGTAGAAGACAGAAACATGGTATTTATCCTTGGTCTGTGGGAGCAGGTTGAGCTCAGCTTCTGAATTCCATTTTCAGCACTCAGCAAGATATTTCTGTGCACAAATGCTGCCTGCTAGCTTCAGACTGACTATATCCTGGGCTCCCCTCACTCTGTGAGAGGGGGTATTGGGAGCTGGGATGGATAGGGGAAGTGGAGGATAAATTCACTGAATCTGCTTCTCACTGTCCATTCTCTCAGGAAATACCTGTTACTTTCTAATGCAGCTACCCCTCGATTTATTAATTTGGACTTTCCTACCAGTGCTTCCATGTTCCTTTTATGAGGAGCTGTATACACATAAGTAAAAGGTGTAAACTGCCATGACAAAATGTATAGAAAAGGTGCCCTAGAACAGGCCGTATGTTCTGCTCTGGTTTGACTAACCCACAGTATCATTCCCCAACCTATCCCAGACTTCTAAAACAGCAGCCATCTCTTATTTGTCATACAGTCAGGAATAACAGTGTTCCTTTTTTTGAGTCTGTCTAGCATCATTCCTACTTGTAATGCATGTCTGGTCCTAATTCTGACATAACTATCACAAGGAGAGGACTTTAAAACTTTCCATGAGCCACAGGGCTCACCTGATTCTAAACACTGAAAATGTGATATTCTTCATTTCTGACCCAGTCACAATCTAATACACTCCTTTCTTTAACAGAAAACTTCAAATACTGTGGACTTTGATACAAAAGATTGTGATTACACTTCTCTGTTTGATGATGGTGCCACAGATCTTGTCCAGGACCTGTTTAAGCTCAATAACATATATTAATTGATTTGAGCTAGTTTGAAAAGGTGCCAGGCCAAACCAGCCACCAAACAGCACTGAGCAGACAGGACATGAAAGTCTCAAAATGTTCCAAACAGGCTGCTCTGTAGAATTTTGTCAAGTATACATATGATGCCTACCAGCCTGGGGCCACCCAGCGAACATCTGCTCCCCTGGTATCCGGCAGAGAAGATAACACTATCCAACATGGCATGCCAAAAGCTCATCCTCTGTGAACTGATGCCAAACCAGGCTCCATATGACATCAGTTTGTCCATCTCCCAGAAAACAGACTGTGAGCTCACAGACTCCATTTGCCTTCTGAATTATACTGATGGGCTAGAAGCCTTAAAATGTATAGTTGCAAAAAGGGGGAGAAAAGCATTTGAAGGGAAATGCCAGGGTTTCTCTTCAGTTGACTGCTGTTACTGTTATAGAAGTAGTACTGTCTGCCCAGTGCCCTGTTAAACCTGGTATAGGCTTGCTCTAACAACAGAATTCCATCAGAGTGTTTAACGGGGTTTTTTAATAGAGTTCTTCCATATTACACAGCTTCAGCTCTTACACACCTGTACTTACGAACATAGAGCAGGTAAGATAACAATCATGGGGTGCCTTCAGTACTAGTCACACTGTAACAATGCTGAGAAACCCACCTAACTACATATTTTACCAAAGGGATAACAAATTCCATGTGAATGGATAGGGGAAGTACAAAGCAGAAAACCCTGTCTTTGCTAATATTAACAGCTAACTTCTTCTACCAGTTTGTCCTGGGTCTTCCTTGTTACTTCATTCAGGCTTTTCTTCGACTTGTCCCTCATGCAATCACTATCTTTGCGTCTGTCTGTTAATTTGCTTTCCTCAGTTACTTTTTTGTCCTTTGCTTTGTCTGTCACCTCATTCATTTGCTGCTCTCCTCTTCATGCTGTTGCTGGGGCTCACTGTTAAAAGAGAAGCTGCAATTCTGATTTTGTTAGTACTGTAATTGTGTAAGACACTTCTGCGGCACAACTAATGTTCCAACTAGAGAATACTAAGCAAACTTGCCTTAAATTTTACCTGATTGTTCCAGAGAATCTTTTAACAGATTTACTTTTTAATTTATGAAATTTTGAAGTGGGTACTATTAATCATCATTTTAACAGCAGGACAAAAGTATTAAATAATGCCTGAATAATGTTCACAATGCCGTAACATTAAAGGTAGAAGTAGAGCCCAAATGGTTGCAGATCGTTTTAAAGAAACAGAAATTTTCAAAACTGCACACAGATTTCATAGTTAGCAACCTTCAGGTTGGACATATGTTTAAATTTTAAGGTTTTCCATAAAGCCAAGCCTATATTCTAGGCAGAAGAACAGACATCGTGACTGGAAGTGAGTTTCAATGTCAAGAGCTTCTTTGGATAGTTATATGCTCTGAAGAGGCAGGTGGAAGGGGCTGTAGGGTGACTAAATTTTTCATTTAGTGAACATAAACTGTAAACAGGATTTGCTGAATGAAGTATTACACTCCTGTATTTATGCAACAGCAGGGATCCAGTTTTGGTCATATTGTAAGCCCCAGAGCAGCAGTGGGACTACAAGAACAGTACAGAGGAAGTCACACTATTTTACCAAAAATTGAGCAGTTTTTTTTCTCTACTTCCTCCTTGATGTTACAAATGCTGTATTTTTTCAGGCTTCTCCTGCCATCCTGGACAACCTGTCACCTTTAGTCACAATGTTGTAACTGAAAATACACAGCAAAGGCTGCCAGGAAAGCCTACTCCCATTGGAAGCATGGCTGTCCTCCAGACCAGGCTTTACTGGGAAGGGCCTCTGGTTATAAACCAAGCAGAGCAGTTCAGACAGCTCGGCAGTGACCTCAGAACACACAAAGAAGGGCATTTTCTTTTGATGATGATCAGCAATTTCTGCCTCACTTTTTTTGATCCCTCTCAGCTGCAGCATTTGCATAACAAAACCAAACCACAGCCTAAGCAAGTGTCCTTTGTGAAGTGGCAGAACACAACGACAAGCACTTTCTAAATCCCAGTGCAAAGCCACAGGCAGGTATGTGATGACACACATTGGCAGCATGAGTGATTTCCAGCCAAAGATCCCATAAATTAAGAGTTACTCAATACCCTGGGAGACAGCAAAGTGCTCCATGAGGATAATGCCCGTGTCCTGTGAAATGACAGGTTTGCCAGCACACAGCCTGCTTGGGTGGCAGGAATTACAAGTTGTTTGCTACAGCCACCTCACAATAGCACCATTCAGCATGCACTGGTAACACAGTGATTGGCAGATCTTTGGAACAGTACGGTGCTGCAGCTGGATAATTCCAGCATATTCCTGGTTTAAGTACAATGAGAACATTGAATTCTAATTATGTTCCTGCTTCAGTGTCCTTTCCCTGGGCAGAACAAGCCAAAATCTGTTTTCATGTTTTTCCAGCAAAGTTCCACAAGGCATAAAATTGGCCATCTATCTACACTGACAAATCGACTGCTGCCTTAACAACAAGAAAATGTCTAATATTTATCACTTCATTCATAAAGTTTCACAGACTCATTCAACACTGAGGGAGTATTACCCCTCTTCTTACAAAAGTGGTAAAGATTTCGCAGAAGAACAAGCACCGAAACTGGAGATGGGAGTCGGGTAGCTGGATCCTGATCACACTACATTGTCCAAAGCACACTGCTATCCCCACAAAATGTTGCCTGTTTTCTGCAGCCGAGCACTGTCGGAAAGCTGACCGTTTTCAAAGGTAGCCACGGCACTAAAATGAAATCAGTCTGACCCCCTGCATCCGCTGCTACGCAAAAATTCAGTAACACTTATTTTCATGGAGAGCCAGCATTCATGGAAGTGATGAAGCATCCTTTTATTCACTTGCCTGTAGTCTTCCAAAGCAGTTATCAGGTGCAGCTATCGCAGCTATCACATCTCAAGCACTGAATAATTGCACCCCCAATGGGTGGTTTCGAGATGCCTAAATAGTTGGCTGCTCATTAACTAGACAGTTTTCTAATCGGCATGTACCTTGCTCAGAGATGACTGTGGGTAGAAAGAGGTAAAAATAGATTCAAGAAGGATGATATGTCTTGAAAGCATCTTTTGAGCACTAGTGATATGGGACACTGACTGACATGTTTCTCTTTCCCTGCCACCACTGGACAGAACTTCAAGTTCTTCAGAGAAAACAGAGTTTTCCATCAATTGGATGCTGAAATGCTTTTGGATACAGTTCAGGAATATTTGACTTGTCAGCAAGTGATGATGGGAGCCACTCATACTCAAAGCTACAGAGTCTGAAGAGTTGCTCAGCCATAAGCTGCCTTTTGGCACGCCTGCACGGCTGCTGAGCCAACACCTTGGAGATCAAGCATCCTACTGACACCAAAGCTGATGTGTGACCTTGTGCATGGCTAAACTCTGCCCTTCTGAACACGTGGACTAGCCCAGCAGTTTAGTCTGTTATCAGCAGGCAGCACTCACAGCTGCTCCAGAATCTCCTCTCTCACAACTAAGTCACTGGTAATTTTCAGAAGAGAATAGGCATTTCCTTCGTTAAATCATCTTCATCTAAAAGATTATGATCTGCATTCTAATAATCATTCTGTGGATTACGGTCCCAATTGTCTACTCTCATAAAATTTTCATGCTTCATGTTACCATACCTCCATCTTCATTTATCCAGTAGAGAAACAGATTCATTGTTCCAACTTCAGTTATTTGGTGGTCTTCTCCATAGAGCCACAAAACCTGCTGGCAGCCAAACTCCAGGGCTTCTTGCTGGGCATAAATAGAAGAACCATAATTCCTTCAGGAAAAAAACCCAAAGAGTTATGAGTACCTGGTTGGGCACATTCTCAATTTAAACAAGATTTTGTGCACATCTACCTTATGAGCAAGTGCTCTGCAACAGTCACTGCTTGTCCCTGGGATGTTTTAATTGGAAGTACTCCACTAGTATTTTACTAGATCGTTTGTACCTACAACCCAAAAACTTCCAAGGGCTGAACAGCACCAACAACTCAAACATATCCATCCAAATTTTCTTAAACATACCTCTTGTTCTATATTCTGGACATTCTAATTATTGCAACTAAAAACCCTCAGAAAGCATTTCTCTTTATTTAGCAGTTGGCATCCTGGAGAGAGAGCAACACTTCCCCTCCAGCTTTTGGGGTTTTTTTTTGGTTTTTTTTAGATCATCTACCTCATGTCAGATGGGTAATATATGTTAGATGAAACTCCTGAAGCACAAATATCACCAGAGGTGAGTTATTTTTTCTCCAGCAGAAGATATTCACAGAACTAGCATCTTCAGGAAATGCAACTGTGTCTTAATGAATTCCATATCCTTTAGGAGCAAATGTTTTTCTAAAATGCTGCATACAGAGTGAACCTGACTGAACAACGCCTGCTGCTTTGCGGGGGGAAAAAAAACGTTTTTGCTTCTGATATTCAACAACCTTCAAGATGCAAAGTCAGCAGCTCCAAAATGCTGACCACACTAAAGTCAAGTTCTCATCTCTGGACACAAATCAAGTCAGTAATGACTACTGCTTTTTTTCACAGCTGATGTATGAAGGATGCACAGGAAACAATACATTTATAAAAGTAAGCAGAATCTCATAAACAAAAAGCAAAGGTTCAGACCATCATCTTGAATGAAGGGAAGTTATTTTCCTGCCCTCTGATTATTCTACCAGCTCAGCTGAGCAGCACTTGACAGCTACTGACTTCCTGCCTAGCAAAGAAACTCTTGGGTAGGACAATCCAAGGAAGGAGGTCAGCAGCCAGAGCTGCTCCCTGCTCTGTTGGCAGCAGGCTGCTATACTGATGATGCAGCACAAAGTGGTAACTTCAGTGTGAATTGCTGCAAGGGCAAGAGCCAAAGTATTACACGGACACCTTCCAGGTGCAGTTCCTCAGCTTAAGATGCTGCAACAAAATCAATTGGCTGTAATATTCAAACAAAAATATGCAGCTGAGTTGTAGAAATAATATTTGCAAAGTACAATTTTCAACTCTTTGCTGTAGTACCCTGTTTAATTACTGCATTTAATGTCTCTCTTTCTGCTGGATTAGATACTCCACTAAAAACCAAATCTGCTTTGTGAACTATGTAGAAAATGCAGGATAATGTTTCCTTACCCTCCCACTTTGCAGTCTCCCGTTCCCCCTTTCCATGCTCGTACGTATTTTGGATCTGCCCATAAGGATATTGGATTAAAGCTTCCACTTGCAAAGTAAGGGCCCACAGGGCTCAGTATGACATACAGTAGGGCTTTAGTCGGCTTCTTCACTCCAAGGGAAGGCTGAAAATAAGGAATGTAAACAAATCAAAAGTTACTGGTATCCTTCAAACATCAGGTGCTGCACCATCAGCTTTTGAAACACTGTTTTCAGCAGAACTGCAGCAGAAGAGTGCTTTTTCCAGGACAGTGTAAAGTACTGCAACAAAGAAAAAATATTTATACAACATCATCCCTATCCAAGCAATGTAACAACCCTATATATAGATATACTGTCACCATCCACTTACAGCCATTCCATTTATCTATGTATTATTCTAGTGTTCTCAAACAGTTTCAAGCTTTTGAGAATCCACAGATTATCTTAACAAAGTGCTATATAATTACATGAATTAATCATACCAGAAGCCCACAAAGCCTTCTAGGGGAAGGAGTGGCAAAACCACTCCTAGCAGTAACAACAGTGGAGAAACCACTGTCAGCTGCATTAGTGACAAGAACTGGCCAGTGCCACTTAGAACTGGCACTGCTAGAGTTGAGTGCTGGCTCTCTGAATGCCTGTGTGACTAATTATCACAGCTAAAATTATCTGCCTGCTAAAAACAGTTCCCACAACAGCACAGGAAATAACCAAGAATGTAACAGTTTTTTCTCCCCCTCCTCTCTGAGAGATGGCTTCTCACACTCCAAGTCATCACCATCAATACTTGAACGTCTGGTGCCGGCCAAAGTTCCCCGGGTGCTGAAAGGGTTCCTTTGATTTCTGTCTACCTTGCTGCTTCAGAAAGACTTCTCACAGGATTAACTGAGATCTCCACATTTTTGCTGACATGATCATTGAAAAGATTGTGCTGCCTGGGTTTCTAATTGTGGTGAATCATAAAAGCTTTGTAGGACACGCAACCTGGAAACAACATGAGACAAAGTGGAAAGGCCACAAGTGTTGGCTATCCTGAAACAAAGCTCAAAGCAAAAAAATTTACAAAAACAGGGGTAAACCTCTCAATTTTTAATATCAGTACTTTATAATCACTCAGTGGAAATTCTTTATCTGAAAATCTGCAATTAGTTTAAAAGTATTAAATTAACGGAGTTCTAGAACTTATGTGAAATGTAAAATGTTCACATATGGTAAATACTTACAGAAATGGATATTGCAGAAGTTTAGCTTACCTAGTTTGGAACTTACATTCTTCAGCTTCCTTGCCCTATGCTCTACCATTATACGTTTCTCTCTTGCTACTGCTGAAAAAAAGAACCCTGAAGGATTTAATAAAATAAACTCTCTGTTTCTAATTCCCTTTATCAATACTATAGAATCGATTCACACATGAAACTCAGAGAGAACACATTAATATCTGTTTGCTAGGGAGCCTCTTAGAAGGTCAGGTTCAAGAATAAACTGACACAGGAGGTAGCCCTTAGTTCTGCTGAAAGTGTCTCTTCTGAGACATCTTAATTTACAGGGTAAAATCTTCCAAAAACTCTTCACCAAGTTCAGATATGACTTGAAATCACAAAATGTACACAGGAATTTCTGTTCCATAGTGATCTCTCTGAATTATTAGGATTTTAATATTACTACGCCACATATAAGTACTCTTTCAGCACAACCCCAAAATTGACAGGTATTGTTCCACTCCCACTGCGAGCAGTTACCGGGTTTACTTTCCGTGCTCTGAACCAGCGTGGCCACTAAGTGGCACTGTGGTCAACGCTAAATTTGTGCTGTGGCGCTACAGCCGAGGCACTCCAAGGCAGAACCAGAAAACCAATCTGCCCCCAAACTTCATCCTGTCACCTACTGACTGCTGAGTATTTCCCCTCATGGACGGAGGATTTTGCTTAAATAAACAAGAGTTAAAGAAAGGAAAAAGATAATGTTGCACACCTCAGTTCCAATCAGGGTAGGACGGATGTACAGGCTGGCAGAGGTTGAGTATGGGACCCATTCCTGTTCCACTTCCACAAGCTTGCGGATGCACTCTAACAGCTCGTTCTGGTCAAAAGACTGGGATGGAAAAGAAAAGGGAAAAGGCAAACGGAGAAATAAAGCTGGAACACTTTGTGGTCTTCACAGATCCATACGCTACAGGGAACATTTCCTCAGGATATGCAACAGTGACACTCTGTAGAGGTTCACACGACTACATACATCATCTTCCCTGAGTTCATTCCTCACAGAATTTAATATCCCATGGTCTTAGCTACTGTGCCTTTTTGTGCAGTATCCTGAATGACCTCCTTTGTTCCAAAGTATCCTCCTGAGATGGTAAAAAGGAGCCATTGACCCTTCTTGCTTCCAAAGCATGTGGAGAACTCCCTGTGCAGCCAACTCAGCCAGGCATGCTGCAAGTTACTGCACCACCTCTTCTAGAAGAATGCTTTGGTTTACAACCCCAAGGGGCCAGCAAGTCTCCCAAAGTTCCCAAGTTCTTACAGCAATTAAGCCAATAAGCTTGGGAGGAAGTTCACGGGCCAAGATACAATTGCTAAAAGCAGCATTAGGTTACTGGCATTACCAAACCAAAGGCACTCAAGATGTTGAACAACTTAACTGAAGTGGGAAGAAGAAAAGGGAGAACATTAGCACCAGAGCAAATCAGACAGCTGTCTGCATGCAAATACCTGCAGAACAGCACCCATCCCTCAGAAACACTCTGAACATCCAAGGCAGCAGGGAGACAACAATGAAAGCAAAACACTCACTGTTCTGACTTTTTTAAAATAAGCAATTCGAATGTTTTCCTTCAATTAATAAGATCTGTTAACAGAGTTTTACTGAGCTATCAAAGACTTAAGAGTGTTTGGTAAATACTATTACTGAAAAGCTTTAGAGATTTGCACTCTGAAAATGAAAACATGCTCTGACTTAAGGAGCAAGAGACGCCTTGGGTACGCACTGGCAGAGTTGTTCTCCGTGCTGATCGCGCCATCCTGTCCATGTTGAGGGTTGGCCGGAACAGGCGGATCTTGCCATCCACTCCTCGGTAAGCCTTCATCCCTTCGAACAACTACCGAGCCAGAAAAGGAGGGAAAAGAAATCAAGTGATAGTTCAGACATGTTACCCCATTATGATCTGTGCAAAAGCAGAACACAAACTTTGGAAATAAAAACTTCACCTTCCTTCTCACAGTACACAAACACAAAAATGCTAACTAGTGAATTCTGGCAATACACTCCTGTGAGATAGATTTATCTGAAGTATAGGCAGGTCATCTTTGTAATATAAACTTCGTAATTCTTTCTCTGTCAAGGAACCTCATGATAACCTTTTTTGTTGTTTTTTCATAATTTGGTTACAGCAATTAAAATTTGTAGCATGTGTTTGACTTAACTATTCCCTCACATCCTGACTAACACTTGAGTCAAAACAGCATTTTCACTTACGTAAGGGATCCATAGAATTTTATTATATATATGTTAATTATTTCTAGGGCTCTGTCCAAAACACATCTTTGTTAGGAAGCACAGAATAAGGTAATTGAGAGAATTCTCGTGAAGTTCTTGCTGTAACTGTAGAAGGAACTGGTTACTTATTTTCCCTTTATACCCCTATGCTGTGGAATGGGGTTTAGCCTGCATTAGAGAGATGAAGCCTTACCCTAGAGATAAAATGCATGAAAATGTTTTCTCTATACACTTTACAGGAAATTTAAACATAGTTATCCCATCAAACTGCAGGATTCAGACGACTGGTGTCGACAGTCAGAAACCCTTATCCTACCAATGCCGTCCCAACAAAATGCCCTACAGCATCTCCTAACCACATCAAAAAACATGCCCACAAAATATCCAGTTATTTTCAGTTACAGATTGGTAACTTCTGGTTATATTTATAGACAGAAAACACATGTATTATATAAGCTCACATTAATACATATGTATAAACAGGTATTATTTAGATTAAGTATTAAAGGCTCACTTATCCTTATAGACAACAGTTCAGATTCTTAGAATTTATCTTCCAAAGCATTTCTTTGTACATTAAATTTCAGGGTAAGTTCTATGAATTTAACTGCATCACTGCTGTCAGTATCCTCAGGCTTCTCCTCCTCTGACTGTCCCACAAAAAGTGGCTGGAACTGCATCCTATGCGGTTGGAAGTCTAGATATGCAGCTTTTTTATTTGGAAAAAAGCAATCCTGTATTTGTGCACAAGTAATTTTAACAGAATACTTCAGGTTTCACTATTATCAAATTCTTTATTTTTCCATAAGGATCAGTGAAATGCAATCTTTAGAAAGCTTGCGTGCAGTTCCATGGCAGAGCTAGGTCCTTCCACATGACAAATTTTAACTGGGTTGTAACTGGGTTGCAGAATCCCGGCAATTTTCCTCAGGCTGTGTGCCAATTACGTAGCAAAACCAGAATTAGAACCCAGAACCTTTTGCCTTCAAAACTTATCTTAGTCCTATGGCAATGCCAACCTTATTAAAAGCTTGGCACAGTTTTGAAAAACAAGTTGTTCCAAGGGTAGACATTGTAGTCACAAGAAAAAAAAATCTTTGACAAAGGATAGCATAACTGGTCATCTGGCTGATACTCTGATATGATTTTTACTGGGCCAGTTACTAACTGATAGCACATTGTTGGAATGTTACTTTCTCATCACAGAACACATTTTTACCCCGCCCCACACCCTTCTCCCAAACACATCCACAGAACTTTTAATGAGAGGGAAAAGGGAGGAATGTCACTACTAAGATTTGATCAATGGTTTGTCAGAAGTAAGAATCACATCATTACTGAAACACAAAGTCTTCTCAAGATGTTAAATCTTTTTCTCCAAAAAGAAATACTTTTAATCTTCCAGAGCTCAGTAAAACCTTTCACTAATTAAAAAGGGAGACAGTGATGTGTTCCAGAAATGTTCAGTTTTAATGAAAGCAACTGCTGTGGTTGCTTGATGGTTGGTTGCTACAGTGGTGTGAAAACACTATTATCTGACAGCTGAACATCACGGGAGCTGGATCTGGAGTTCAGCAGATCCAGATTACCACACTGCATCATGAAGGGCAAGGAGAAAGGGGAGGGAATGCCAAATTCATCACTTTTACTATACCCACTGTGTATTCATTGAGCCACAGCAATGACACCAGATTCTCCTCTGTCTGTCCTCTTGGCTAGAGGAAACGTGATGCAATAAGGGTAAAAGAATAAAAAAAAATGGAAAAAAAAATAAGAGCATATTCATATTAGCAATGATTTCAGACCAGGCCAGAGGCCAAGCATTAAAGCAATATGCTACTAAAGTGAAATACAGATTTGGGACTCCAGCGTGGTTTCTTCTTGGGCAGATCAAGAGCTGCAGCCTCAGTCACAGGGGTCTGTTGTAATTTACACAGGACCTCTGGAGGCTTTGTGACTAGATGGGGAAAAATCAGTCAAAATAAAAATGGTGAAGGCAGGAGCTCAGGCACAACAAGCAGGGTAATCTTCCCTTATACCAGTGGTTAAAATACAAAAACATTTTAAAAAGGAAAAAAGGAAAAATATAAGAAATAATAAAAGCAGCACAAGCAACTCCACGCACTTCAGTGGAGATACTCCCACCTACCCAGAAGTGGGAGGAGAAGTGGGCTTCCATTTCAGGGTCTGTGCCCTGCTGGGGCTCCCACACAGGTGTGAGTACAGCCAAAGCTGCTCTAAAGGCACAAAAGGCAGCTTTAGGCAGTAATCAGCTAAGCATGGAAACTTTAACCACGCTGGTTTCCGACTTGACATTCCACTTCCCGAAAGTTCCTTGCTGTATGTTCTCTCCTTAAACCCACTTGTATATGCTGAGTGCATCAGATCTAGTTCTGAGCTTGAGAGATTTGTTCAGAGTTTCAAACAAGCACCTGTCTAGTCTGCCCTGCAATCCAAGCTATCAATCTTTATATCAGCTTCAAGTAACTTTCATAAAGTGCATCTTCAGTCCCCTAATTAAAGCTACTCAGAGAATCTCACAGGCTTACACAGTCCTGCACTGCCACATCAGAGACAGTAACTGGACCAACCCACTGCCAGTGAACAAGAATGGTTTTTCAAATAAATTTACCACCACACAAGAAAGAGCTCACCTTCCCTAGGATAGGACTTTAAGTGTGCCCTTATCCCCAGGCCACAGTTACTTCTGTGTTACACATAACCCTGTTGTAAATAATGCAATTATTCTGGAAGAACACCAGTTAACAAAACAAAACGTAACTCAATACTAATGACCTTAAAGCAGTAATAGTCCTTGTATTACAAAGCTGTGGCTTCCAGAGTTATTAAAACAAAACAGTGGTTTCCAAATCAATTTAATACTCACTTCTATAGCATAATGGAGGGCTGAGGAGGCTGGATGTAATGAGAGGTTCTCTAGTGGCTTAATAAAGGGTTTCTCCCATCCTGAAGCCAAGGACCATTCAATTGTCAGCATATTATCAGTGAACACAGTTCCAAATACCAAACCAGTGGGGTCTGGTTTTTCCTTGAACGTTGTAGCTGGGGTGATAATCAAGTCAGAAGCCTGAAGGAACACAGAAACAAAAATGAAGTGTATCAAAATAATGAAGCCAGACTGATTTAAAATTATTCTGCATCGGTGAACATGGACAAGCTTTAACATTTTCTCTGTAGGGATATTTAATGACATGATGGTTAAAGGCAACTAACCCCTAAGTAGCTGGCAAAATATTCATAAAGTGCACACAAATATATACACAGTGCTGTTATACAAGAAGTAGCATATTTTGAAATTCTGTTTAAGAATTAAGTTGAAGAAGCAGTACAAGGTATAAAACCAGAAAATTAGCACATGAAATCTCTTGGACACTTAGGTTAACAGCCCTGTACAAGTTCCAGAAACACCCATTTGCTCTACCTCAGAATATAAGCTGATCATCAGAAATTTATCCCCGTCACAACTAAGTAGATGTTACATTGATTTTCCTTTAATACATAAAACCAGTGTGAGAGATCAGAGCCAGCAGTCAGCAAGTTACTTATGTCACAGTAACTTGTTCATTCACATGCTTATTCTCCTAGTAAGATCCCATTAGCAAAGAAGGCTAAATGTTTCCCTGCATGAGGGACTGCAGAGACTTTTAAGCCACAACTAGCTGCAGACATGTGCCACAGGGTTTTGTACTCTTTCTGGCTGGGATAGAATTAATTTTCTTTATGGTAGCTCCTATGGTGTGAATCATCCTAAAGAACAGAAGGAAAATAAGGAATGCAGGATCTCTGGCACGTCACTCCCCTTTTATTCACAGGCAGGGGCTGAACAACTAGAGAGGGCTACAAAGTAGGCAGAGCCTTGTTTCACCCTCTCGCTTCTCTTCCTATGCCATCTGAGCATTTAAACTGTGCTGCTCAGAGGCAAGGGAGAATTCAAAGAATTGTATTCAAAGCTCCATTTTCCTTCCTAACGTAACTCAGAAAGCACTGTCCCTTATTACAGACCCCCAAGTGAAATCCTGCTCCTCTGTGTTGGGTGCATATGGAACAGACTGCAACACAGGTAGTCAAGAATACTGACCAAATGATTTGCAAATGCACTAGAGAAAGGTGCTTCTGCAAGAAATAACAGCGTTTTGGACTTCTCACCCCCTGCATCCATTTTGCAAAATGAGAAAAAATCAGTCCCAAGCTTTTGAAAAAAGAATATGTGTACCCCTGTCTTTGTAAACAACCTAATTTTCAAGATGTCTTTAATGAACAAAGACCTGTTTCTTATCGATTGGTTGTTTTGGTTTATCCTTGGTTGTTTGGTTGGGTTGTTTTTTTTTTTTTTGCTTAATGGATTAGATGTGAAATTAACTTAGAGCGGGAGCACATGAATAGCTAAAAGCTTGTTTCAACTATCTCCAATTACAGGGCTTGTCTAGATATTACAGTGCATTAGTCTGGTTGAATTAATATATAATCTGATGAAACAACATTTACTCTTCTTAACTCTTCCCTTTATTCTTCTGACAGTGAATGCTCCAAAGGGAGAAGCACTACCTAATGATGTCCTGAAAGTAATTTTACCTGGCAACCTCTTATCACTCTTACCACGCTTTAGAAAAAAAAGGTATCACAGAAGACGTGGATCAAAATAAAAGCCACGGAGGAGTGTTTGCAATTATCCACAGTGCAAGACTCAGCTGAAGAAAACAATTAAATAGGAGCAGGGATGTCAGTGGGGCTTAAGTGAGTTTGTAGAACACAACTATATCTTTGGGTTTATCTCTGCACAGAACCACAGCCTCTAAAGAATTCCCTCTTCCAGTGTTATCAACTGCTTTCCCTGGAGTCCAGGCTTCTGCATCTCAGGTCACTTTCATTAGGCTAATTACCTTTACAATAAACTGGCCTGGGTACCATAATTATCATATGAAGCCTCTTCCCCTAGAACTTCCATCAGTGTGCTGATTTCTGCTTTTATGCCTCTGTTTGCCACTTCCTCAGTGGTGGTAGCACAACTACTTGAAAGGCATCACTCCAAAACAGTTTAAGTTTGCTGGGGTTAACAAATAGCTTTTATTTAAGGATGGGAAAGAATTTTAACTTGGCTCTTCTCATAAACCCACAAGCACACATAGAGGAAGCAGCAAGCTGCAGCCACAAGTGCCTCAGTTGTTCACACTCACTGCACTTCAGTTTGAGTCCCTTAAAGGCAGAAAGCCTAGAGAGGTAGGAAACTACGATCCTTATCCAGAAAAGAAGCAGACAGTTCCCAGACCATGGAGCTTCCTGGAACTGCACAATCTGACCAGGGATCCCACTTGCTCTTTCTCACCTCCTTCAGAATTTGGGGAAACCAGCTTTCCTTCAGACACTGCACCAACAGCTGAGTCAACAATGTCAGGTACAGCACTTGACCCATAACAATTCCTTCAAACAACAGTAGGAACACCCTTGGTAAGACCTCAGAGAGAGGCTAAACTGCACAGACCAGTAGGGCAACAACAATCATCCAACAGGCAAAAAGGCAATTTTTCTCATTCTTATAATCCTGTTAAGCTCTCTGGAGATACACTTTGTTGGTCATTACTTTCTCAATATCCTTTCTTAGGACTCTTTCCCCTTATCCATTATGTCTTTTTCTGCCTTTTTTTACCAAGCAGTGCAAATTAACAGCATACAACTGCACCTGAATCTTTCAGAATATAAATGCTTTTTATGTCAAGACAGCATCAAGTGCTGCAATGCATTTGGTCTTCTTTTTCCGTGGAGGATGACATGTTGAGAGAAGGTGTTGTAGGAACATCTTTGGAGTACTCTCCCCCACAGGGTGGTCTGCACAAAGTATTACCAGCCCCCTCAGCCACTTTTGGGTCCCTGAGAAGTAGGATGCCCTACACAACACCTCACCTGGCTCACAAACCCCTTGGGCTTTGCTTGTTCAAGCAGACCAGGAGGGAAATCAAACTCAGAAGAACCCACAAAAGGAGAGCAGAGCACGGCTAGGTGACAAATGCCAGGGTACTGCTTAAGTATCAATGCCTCTTATGTTAATATCAGTCATTAAAAGATTATCACAGTGCTACCCCGCTATCACCTATGACCTTTATAAACAGCAATTTACTTTCTTCCTTTGCCAACACTCCCCAAGCCCTGAAAGCAGCATGTTAAGGATGCATTAGGGATTGGCATTAGCGCCCATCCAGATCTCCACTGTTTGTACTGCCAACACAAAGGGGAATTTTCAGCTAGGCTTGTGTTTTGCTTGCTTTGTTTATCCAACATGCTCTCAAGGACCTCCTGACGCTGTTGCCTAATAAAACCATTGAACTGGAAGGAAAACCGGTAAACGCCAAACAAAAAGGATAAGAGAGATTTAAAAAAAGAAGTGGATGTGGCACATGATCTACTGAGTGCAGTTATTTGGCACATGTCGCCTAAAGTAAAATGACAAAGACATTGTCCCAAGCCGGCAAAATCTCCATGTCACAGCAGAAAGGAGCGTACAAGATGTGCGTGCCGACATCCCAGCCCAGAACACCCTGGTAAGGAATAGGAAGCGTCAGATTGCCCTGCCTATGGTAGGCACAAGGGAGTGATGGGGAAGCCAGCTGGATACTGTTGATTTTCAGGGCTTATATGGCAACCTTATACCTACAAAGGGCCACTGGCTCAAAGAGACATCTTTTTGAGAAACCCTCATCTGCCAAGTGCCTGTTAATTCCAATGCAGCTTCTTCCAGGGCAAAGCTTTACCCAGCCCAACCAAAGAAGATATAATGTGACCGTGACCTCTTGAAACTAAAATTCATCATTTGATCAAAACAGATCTTCTCAATTATGAGCTGGGTCAAATTAAAGGTGACGTGCTGGTCCATCTCAATTCTAACCAAAGCTATGACAAGACATCCTGGTGCCTCTGGCCGAGCTGTCAGTTTAATGCTTGCTCTATCCAACCTTTGCAAGAGCTTTCAGTGGATTTGGAGCTCACAGCAGCCCCTGGCCAGAGCTGTTACTCTCATTGTTGCATTCCTACCTTTCTTACCCTAGACTGTCTCAGGTAGGTGTAGATGGCAAGTGCATATTTGTCCTACTCTTTCTACCAAGTCAATGCCTTCCCAAATCATCCTTGGCTCCAGTTATTTTCACTGAAAATCCTAGACCATAAGCAGTAGGTTGGGCAGCTCTAACAGGTGTAACTCATTTGACATACCCATACTTTTCTAAACACTGTGCTAGGCCATGCATTTCTATCACTTACTTGAGTAAAAACAGACCTGGAAGCCTCAGCTGAAAAACAGCTCACAGGTTACCTAACAATGGCAGCAAGTTTCAGCAGAGATCCTCAAAACTTCAACATGCATCCAATGAGATTGACTGCAATCTCTTCTAATGAAATAAGTAACCTCCCTGAGTTCCAGTCAAGGTGATTAATTCAAGATCATAAGCAACTGCAATAATTTTTTATCTTACGCTGAGTTTTTAAGCCTATCCTAGGAAAGATCAGGGCCTTCTCATGCAATAGGAAACAGGGAAGCACAGGCAAAATCAAGTAACTTGTTTTGCCCTTGCACTTGTGAACAGCAATGGAGCAAATTCTGAGAAGGAGATAGATTACAAAAAGCATAAGGAATTACTATAAAGGGGAAAGGTAACAAAGCACAGCTGAGAAGCGTTGGTGAGAGTGAGTTTGGGTCTATACAGAATGGTACTGAAGCAGGCTCCAGCAATGAGGATTTCATGCCTTTCAGTTCTTATGGCTGTGGCACCCTCATCTTTCCCAGCACTCAGCTTTCCAGCCACTCTTCCCCATGCCTGGCACATTGCCTGGGGTTGTTGTGAGCTGTGGCAGAGAGCTTGACAGGGCAGGGGTGGGAACCAAGCTTGTGCAGGTCTTTATGGCACTGGTATGGGGAACGCTGATGGGACATTGAATGGATCTCGGTTTTCAACACGCTTAGGGTATCACAGCTCAGTAGATGATAGGATCAAACCTCATGGGCTAAGACAGTTCAATATCTGGGTGATATGGTTCGGGGGTTACAATTAAAGTGCTGGATTGACAGTTGGATTTGATGATCTTAAAGTCTCTTCCAACCTTGATGATTCTATGAATTAGGAAAACAAAAGAAAATCAAACAAGTGATGGAAAAGGCCACAATGTCTCACACTCCAGCCACCTGATGCCTCACCAGTGCAGGAGGTGCAGGAGCTCGCAGTTGTGTTGCTGAGCAGACATAACGAGGAGTGGACTATCCCCAGCAGGTCAGCTGTCCTGGCTGTATCCCCTTCTCAGCAGCCTGTGTCCCCCAGCCTGCTCACTGGTGCTGGGGTGAGGAGCAGAAAAGGCCTCGGCAGTGTGCACTCACTGCTCAGCTGTGGCTCAAACAGTGGCATGTCACCCACACTGCTTTGGCCACAAATCCAAAACTTGGCACCACGCAGAGCAAACTTGATCCCATCCTGAACCAATCCCCAAGCTCTGTGCGCTGGTTTCTCATGAGACATCAGGCACAAGCACAGTGCCAGTCTAGGGATGCTCTGGCAGGCCTGGTCATCTTCTATCCCATAACTTGTCCTCAGCTTCCTGGGGAAGCTGGAAACAGGGCAGACACAAGAGCAGGGACTGCCTGGATCTGCCTGATGCTGGGACAGCTGGGGATCAACACTTTCCCCTCCTTCTCCGGCAGACCCCCACGATGGGAGCCGACCCAGCAGTCAGGCAGTTCGATGAGATGCAGATCTGCTGCCATGCCGGAATGTGCCTTTGCCCAGGAGGCAGGGAGAACAGGGAGAAGGAGGGGTTAGCTGCCAAAGCAACAATCCAGTGCTCTGCATGGGAGCTCCATCTCCCCGCAGGGCCTTGGGGAGGAAGGACTAAGAGCTAGGGCTCTGCCAGGCCATCACTTGTTGTCCTTTGTCACTCTGTCCCCACAAGCAGCAACTCATTTGCTTCCCCATCTGGGAACTGCTGCTGTGCCTTTTCTTGCAGGCTCCACTGACAATTCAGAGCTTGTCAGCCCCAGGACCTCCAGTCAGACAACACCCAGCCTGTCCCATGGCTCTCTGGTGCCCAAAAGCAGCAGCCTTTCCAGCCACCCTGGGACAGACCCCGTCCGATGCACAAAGACAACAGTGAACACAAAACTCCGACAAGCAGCCTGAAAAACACGGCAGGTCCCCCAGCTCTGTGCCAGCCCAGACTGCCAAGACCAGCAGCCCCTGCCCTGCCAGCCAGGCAGCATCGGGGCTGTCCCACAGCTCTTCAGCAGCTCACAGCAGCAGCCTCTCCCCGACCCGGAGCAGACAGGATCCAGTACTGCTCAGGACATGAACAGCAGTCACAAACACCACTCAGCCCAGCGTGGCTCTCTCACACCTCCATGGCAGACAAGAGGGACAACCACTGTCAGCCTGGGCAAATTCACAAACAGTGGTGGGTGAGAAAGTCCCACAGACAGCCTAAAAAGCACCACAGATTCCACATTCACTTCCCAGTAATGCCCTGTTTCTTTTCCCATCACCATTCTCTTAGGAAAAAATTGCTTTTCCAAAGTTCTTGGGGCACAGACCACCACTTCCTATACAGAGCTAAGCCCTGTATGGCTCTTATCACAATAATAAAGTCTACATTAGAAATAATAAGAACACAGAATTCTATCAACTCAAAACAAGAGAGTCAAATAAATTCTTAGAAATCTATTACCAGCTCGTAAGTATAAAAGTAACGTTCATGTAAGCTATCCTATAATCCCTTTACCACCAACACGATTTTAAATTTACAGCAGAGCCTGAGGCTTGAGAATAAAAAGTGTGCCAAGATGTAGTAAGATTTGAGGAGGAAGAAAACCCTATTTTTCCTACTACTACAAAAATCAATCTTCTGCGATCCCAAGGAACATATCAAAAATATCAGAAATCTTTCAACATAAAGCTTCTCTGAAACTTCATCTGAGAATATGTTAGCACTTTTAATTGGACTGAGGCCTGGAACCATTGCATCAGGTTGGCTGTACATTGGGTAATAAACCACAAAACAAATGACAAAGCAAAAGAGAGTCAAGGCTCTGAATCAGTTGTGAGACAGTCATGGAAACAGCTGAAAACATGGCTGGAAGGACTATGTCTAGTCCATCCTCTGCAAGGCATCTAACCTAAACTATTCAGAGCAGATACTTCTCAAATATTTGTCTAACCAAAGAACAAAATTCTGCTACACTCTGCAAGAAAAGGAGGGCAGCATAACCTACTGCTGGCTTCTTTAACCTTTCCCCTGCTCTGGCAGAGGCTCCAACTCTGAGGCCAGAATGTTTGATCTGGAGCAGTAGGTAGGGAGGTAAACCTGCTCTGACAAGAAAACAGGTAAGTGGTTGGAATTGACACAAACTTCTTGCCTAAAGGAATGAAAAGGGCACTTAGGCCAGCAGCACAGCTGAGAATATATTCTAAAGCCGTCAAAACACAATAGAAGGAAAACAAAGATGTTGGAGAGCTGCAGTCAGGCTAGACGATAGACAAAACATCAAAGAAATTTATTTTGCCCTAGAAACATATCATTCATTTCAACAGCACTAGCTAAATTTTAAGAGTTTTTCCATGTTGCTAAAATGCTGCCTGCATAACTTCCCACTGATTTGATCCAGAGATCATTTAAGTTAATCAAGACCCTTTCTTCTAGCTTTGAAGGGATCTGGACTGTAAGGCAGGTAAAACTACTTGAATCTTCACAGTCTCATCCACTTCTTCTGCTTCAGGAAAATTACACAGACTTGTAATCATTTCGTTTGGGAGGTTTCTTCTCCATTGCTCACTAGTCTGTTCTCCACTGACATGTTTCAAAAGATGTGTTTTTAAGGTTAAGAAAGAAGCTGGAATGGGGTTCCTACACATCCTAAGGATCTGATATGCTTCCACCTGATATTAAGGAAATCTTAAGAAACTAATCTACCTGATTTTAGTGGGGTCTATCTCCTCTACCCCATCTATTTGTATTTTCAGATCTACAAGAAACAGTCACTTGGTATCTCTTCTATCAAAAAATTCTCTAAAACATTTCAAGTATGATTCTCTCTATATAATTTAAGCCACCAAGATGCTGATGAGACTATTGAACATTAGAAACTATTAAACATTAGAGACTCATAAACATTAGAAAAAAACCCAGACACACTTATTGTATTTTGGTCCTATGAATCATTTCTGTTGGGTAACAGCTACTCCAATCAGCTAAGTGGAGTGATAGTGCGAGCAGGCTTAAATGCAGTGAAAAACCAGTGTGAAAAACACACTGCTGTAAGCCCACTGTTACTTTTGGGCAAGTCACCTCTAAAAATCCTCTTTGGTCGTGCAAATGCACTTCACGTCCGCAGTGTAGATACACCTGGGATTCAGATTAGAAAGAAGCAATTCTATTCAGGGAAACACAGACTGCAATTCTGTAATAGCAGAAAGTCCTCTCATACATTCGTATGCAAACACTTCCATAAAAACACAACTAGGACCATTCTTCATTAATGGAAGAGATTAGCTAGTTACCTAATTCATATGATTCAGTGTTAACACAAACTGCTTCTTCTCAAAGATCCGACAGCTTGGTTAATGCAATTCCTGATGCTGTGCTGCTCCTTGCCTCGCAACCCCTGTATTTCTGCATTGTAGCATAAACACGATGTTCCATTTTTAGAAAGAGTTCGCCTGGGAGAAGGTTTGAGTCTAACACAAGCTGAGGGCTCACACTGGCCTGTGACACAAGACTGGAATAGAGAGGTCTCTGACATTTCACCAATAATATATCTTTGCACAAAGATTCAAGGTACTATTGTCTCCTGGTTTGGAAAACATCATTTGTATTTCACATGAAGTAATTGAAAGAAAAAATGAGGTTTTTTTATCTAATCTTCTCTGAAAGAAGTAGCCATGCTGAAAGAAGAAATGAACTGCAAACCTGAATTTCAGACAAACAAGTTGGAAGTATTTTGCCTAAGTAGCCTGGCCAGTCACTAACATGTTGAGTGGAGTAGCCAAGAATAGAATCATAATCTCACATGTCCAAGTCCTGAGCAGTTGCAATCAAATCTTCTTACCCTGATTTTAGTAAGCTTGCAGACATGCAGGGAAGTGGATTCATGGAATGCAGGCATTCAAAACCTTTTGGAAATATAAAATGCTTTCATGGTACAGTCTCTATATTATACAGAGGTTATGGGAACCATTTCAAAGATTCAGTTAACCACACGTGCCTCTTTCTCTGATTCCATCTCCTTTTCACAGTGGTAGACAGAAGGTAAACTTACAAGTTGCCATGAAATTCAGTGTCTGATCTGCCAATGAAACTGCCACGGCTTGCCATTTCATTCCGCTCAGTACTTTCTTAGAAACAGGGACTAAATACAGGATTAATGTGGATACAGAAAATGCTGCTTGCAAGAACTTTTCTTGCTTTCCTTTGGTCCCACGGGAGAGAAAAGCCTCTCACAAGGGCTATCAGTAGAGTTTATAAACCACAGATACCTGCAGACCTTGCTAACCTTTGTTTATGGTACAATAGGGAAATATTTTGACAGCAGGACATTAGCCAATCACCCTTAAGAAGGTGGCTGATCTTTCAACCAATTAGGTTATGAAGAAAAAAGATATAAAAAGAGTTGTAAAATAATTAAATAAATCACTGTTGCTGCAACATCCCTGCCTCTTGGATCTCTTTCTCCTCTCTCCTACTACTGTGGGATACGACAACAGATTAACACAAACCTCTTCCAACTCTCTAGGCTATTAATTCATGGAAAGTTTGGATATCCTTTCAAAAGCAAGCAGGAAGGCCAAGAGAATCCTACGGAGAAAAACCAACCCAACTTAATTCTCTTCCTAAATTGTAGCTTCTATTCAAGTGTGTTCAGCAAAGAAAACATTTACTATCAAAACTGGGGATATGATACCACAATGACATCAATACTTAAGAAATCTTGGAAATAGGTATGAACACTATGGATTTACTAAGTTTTCAAGTCAGTTTGTAAGTTTACTTTGGGAATCACTGACTGGTGCTAAGCCTTGCATTTTAAAAGCAATTCTTTACCTTGGGAAAAACAAATCCAGAAAATGATAAAAGCAAAATGACATCTCCAAAATTCCAGTACAAATTCTGTGCTTTTACAGACACCAACTACATCTTAAGCTCCTAGTGAAAAAAGTGATAAAGCATCACTTTCTTGTGCTATAAATTAACTCAGCCAAACTGCCCCTGGCTGTTTTTTTAGCAGTTTCCTTTTATCTTGGCTAAAAGCTCCTGTTATTTGCCAAAGACAATTAGCTTTATTTGCAAATCCTTCAGCTTCAGATAATGGGACTATCAGTTCCTCTACTACAGCTTAGAAAATCTATTTGCTAAAAGCCTGCAACTATTTGAAGAACATTACCCACTTGAAGAGAAACACAGAACCACTTGCCATCAAGCTGAAAGGAGCTGCCACAGATCACAAGTTCTTTCCTAATAACTGGAATGAGAGCAGCAGATATGTGTCAGTCTGCTCCACCTATTAATAGCAATACTCAAAAGAGTTTATGCCATGCCCATGTGGATGCAGAATACCACAGAAACCACTCAGCACTCTTTGTCCTGAAGCTGGTTTCCCTCTTGGCAGGTAAAGATGAGGGAATGGATTTGTTTGTATCACCTGAAATAATTCTGCAGCATATACATACCTGCTAGGAGGCATAATCAGGTGATATGAAAGTACAGTGATTTAACAATATTATTACTCGTCAATCTTTTTTTATTCCACACATCGCAAAAAGCAAAAAATTTTTATTACCATTGACAATAACATAAAGTAAACAGATTCAGCTGTAATCAAGATAAAATCAGAATGCCCTTTTCTAAAGCAGTATTTATAACAATAAATAAATAACAATAAATATAACAATAACAATATAAATAACAATATTTAGCCCACACATGCTAAATATTGTTATAATAATAACAGAACTGGCCTCTAGCTTGGCATTCCTGATCTAACAGTGGCTTCAGCTATGTACTTCCATGGAGGTGATACAGAGATGACCTACCAAAGGGTAACTGACATGGTTTTAGCTTAAGAGGATCAGACTGGACACCAGGAACACAAAAATTCTTTAGGAGAGCAGCCCAGCACTGCATTCAGCAAACAGAGCCACAGATGTCCTGCTCTGGTGCTGATGAGAGCCGCACTTCCAGTGGGAGAATGGACTGGACGGCCTAAGGTTCAAAGACACAAAGTATTTGGAGATTCTTATTGTAGCTTCTTACACACACACACACACACAGAGATATCCAATTGGTTGTCGCTCTTCTACTGCTTCAAGACAGTTTCTATAAGAGCAGATTTTCTGTACACACATTCTGGGAAGCTACTGCTCATCACAGCATCAAGATATCACTAAATTTCTATAATAAATCTTTCCCCATACAACTTAATATGTTAAGGAAATGTTCTATCTCATCAAGGAAAATTTTAAATGGAGTCTAATATAGAATTTAAAATGGCAATGCAGGATATTCTTCTAATATCCCCACCTAACACTCAAAACCCCTGAAGAATCAACAGCTGCAATATGACAAAAAGCCTCACCGAGTGCACTTATGCTCCAGCAGGTAAATAATTTATTGATTTCAGTAAAAAATGACAAATTGAGGACAAGGTGGGAAGGAAATAATATATATTTGAAAAGATATAATGTAAATTGCTTTATATTTATGAGCCTTGTAGGTAATGTGGTAACTATACTGCGTGTATTTCTTCATTCCAAGAATACTTCAGTGTTCCCTTGATCCATATGCTCTGAGCATGTCAGTAACTTTACCTAAACAAAGGAAAACTGCTCGGTACTTCCTAAACTCTTCAAGGAGTGGAACTTCAACCCTGTCATGCTAACGCACTAATGTGCTAAAGTGATAAAGTCAATTACTTTAGACTTTAAGATGATGTTTCAAAAATTAGACTATTCTGTGTTTATATACTTTGATCTTTGTACTGGATGGGAAACAAGAAAGTTTGGTGAAAAAAAATTTTCAGCTTTCATTTAAAAAAGACTAGGATCAGAGAATTTTTTGTTGTTTATCACCATCAGCAAACTTTTCACATATAAAATAGTTTTCTAAAATAAAGCTTAAAATCATCTATTTTCTCAAAATGGATTGTTTCCTCTCCCAATTCCCAGAGTAAGGAATCCTGTATCCCACGGTATTTGCCACAAATCATAGGCCCACTTAGTATAAAAATGGTTTTGGTACACAGTAATGTAAAACTTTCATTGGCAATCTCTAAATTTGAACGACAAATGCCTGCACCGGAAAAAGAATTTCAGTTTCTTCTAGTGTAAAATACACTACAGTTTTAGATTTCATGGAAAAATTGACAGATTTTGGTTGGAGTTTTAGTGGGATTTTACACACGTACCGTGAAAATAATATTTATGTTCTGATTTGTACAATACTTAGCAGAGTGTCAGCTAATTCGCAGCTTGGGCTTTAAAACATTATAGCAATAATAAACCATACATCATCACAGAAAATTCAATATACCCAGCACCTCACCTGGCTAGAGGTGAGATAGCTTCAAACTGGAAGCCATGCAAGCGTATTAGCAAAGCACTGTACTTCCTCTAGCAAGTCCAAGATCCCAGCAGGGATCACCAGTTGGAGCACAGCACTGCACTAACCTGCCCATGCAGCTTCCACGGGCTCACATCCCACTGGCTCAGAGCCTGGAAGGCTGGGTCTGTCTGCAGAAAACTGTGTGGGAGCACTCACAGATATTCAGAGTAGCACAAGCAGCCACTGAGACACGGAAGCCCCAGTTAAAGATTCCTCATTCTGCCACCACAGGTCTCCCCATCAGCAACTCAATCCAGATGCGCTTGTAAGCTACAGCTACTCCATTCTGCTTTGGTGTAGCAGAATAGCCAGTATTCCCTAGAAATTCCCTAGAAAGTCTGCACCCCTTTGGCACACTAAATAGGCTGTTAAAAAGTGAAACATAAGGACTGAACTTTGCACCATTGAGATGCCAATTTTTCCAGAGCTTCAGATCACTGAAACACAGAGAAACATAACAGGAGTAGGTAATACCTTTTTAAAGTGCTCCACGTATCAGTCTCCAATGGAAAACAAAGACAAATTCCAAGACAAAAGGCTACATTAAATCATCTTTCTGGATATGAGAGAAACAAAAAGCATCACAGATGCCTTTAGTTTCTTAACATCAAGGGTTAGGAATCCCAAGTCAGAGCTAATTCACACATTAAAAGAAACCAAATCAGAGTTACATATGGAAACAGACTACATTCTCTAAACAGTATTGTGCTCTTGTGACAGCACAATAACCAGAATGAATGCATTAAAGAAACTACCAGATTTTTAGTCATAAAAATTAGTGCCTTAGACATAATTGTGTGCCATTAGTGGTATTACTGGATGCAAGTATAAGAACAAAACCAGATACATGCATTTCTTGATTCAACTTCCCAAAAAACATTCAGTGATACAAAGGATGACTGTACTCTCCCTTACTGGTGCAATATCCCCCCTCACAGAGATCCAATGCTGGCAATAGACAAAAACTACAACTTAGGTGTGGGCACAAATCCCCATCAGGTATTTAAATAAACAAATATATTAATACATGCATACAACAGTTGAGGGAGAGAGGAAGATTTCATTCAAGTGGAAGGAGCTTGGTAGATGAATTCTGGAGCTCTGATACCTCTTACAATACAGGAAACTGTAGCATAATCACTATTTCCTTCAATGTTTCTTGGCTGTTCCAAGATCACTGCTCACGTGTCAACTTGAAATGCCATACATTAAATGCCTTGTAAATCACAGACCCATCAGGATGAGGTTTTTAACTGCAGAATTGAGTCAAATTAAGGTAGTTCAGTAGCAGCCAGGATGAAGGAAGTGCCAATTCTGACCTGTTGCTTTTAAAGAAGTCCATGAGACTAGAGAACAGTGAGCAGTTAGCTGAGGGGCTCACTGCCTGCCAGAAATCGTAGGTAACATTCATTCCTTCCCTTCCAGTGTACAGGGACTCTCAGACTCCACGTTTCAAAGTCAGACAGAAACTGCAGTAAAATTCAAAGCAGCTGACCCCACCTAAAAAGCACAGCACTGCATTCTAAACAGAAATGTCTTCAGAGGGCTAATCTGGCATTCAAATGTTGGGCATGACCCACTGTAAACAATATGTTTTATGTAAGCTTTAACCAAAACCATACTCTGTTTTCTACATTCCCACAATCTTGGATTGCTTAGGTCACTGGCACAAAATTGCAGCTTTCCTCAGTACAGTCAGCCCCATGCGTCAACTTGATTGCTTTAAAATATCATTAGCTATAGTTTCTGAAATTGTAACTGTAACTGTCTTCCACAAAAATGTTTGTGAAGTTTCCTAGAATGAATCCAGGCTATTTTATTTTCATTTTCTCTTGCTGGTTTTTTCTTCATTTATGAAGTTTTTCCTTCTTAATTTTACTATGAAGTTAAAGAGGCTGAAAATAATTCTTAGAATGCATGATACTACAACTAGGATCTATACTCCATCTTAACTTTCATACACACACCTCCCACAGTACAGTATTTGGTAGAAATCTCTACCCTTCTGATGACTGCAGCTAATCTTCAGAAACAGTGCCATAAGGCAGGAATGAAGTCTTACAAATTAGACTTCAGCCTGAACCAGCTGCTTTCTCCTAGCATTATTCCCTTTATGACCATCTGTCCCACCTGCTAATGTATTTTTCCCCTCACCCAGCCTCTCCACTACAATGATTTGCCATTCTGGCTGACACACAAATATCACTGGAAAGGAACCTGGACTAAATCCAACTTCGTGCCACTCAGTATTGGGAGCTTTGGTAAGGCACCTTCTTGACTGCTGGTATAATTAAATCTGCCTTAAGTCTGCTTTAGTTTATGCTAAGTTCACCTGTGACCCAAACACTACAGAGTTTGTTGTCACTCTGTCTTCCTTCTGGACTGCCTCAATGAGTGAAAGACACAGTTCAGTTTGGTTACACAAGAGTCTCCTCTCTGTAAAGGAATTCTTGTTTGCAAATACACCAGCATACTGCTGAATGAATCTACTGAGATCTGTCTGTTTATTGAAGGTGAATTCACAAAACAATCCTTGCACTCCAAACTTGTGATTTCTTGTGGTTTCAAAACTGGCTGCATGCCTGTTTTTGTCAACATTTTTAAAATCAGACCTTCTGGCTGAAAAGTCATCCTGAATTTTCCTCCTTGGGCAGAATTGCCAGAGAGACACAACACGAAGAAATGAGGAAGAGAAGAACTGGGAAGGGCTGAGAATGAGGAAATAAAAATTAAATGGCATGTTGCTACATGGTGAAATTCTGTAGTCATGGACTCTCAAGAATTCTTTGCTGTTTTCAATGAGACCAACATCAGAATAAACCTTATCAAAGAGTCCAACGTATTTATTGCAGCATTAATTTTTCATATCTGTTTAAAGCCTGACAGCTGAAGGGAAAGTAATTACTTTAGAATAATTCAGAAGACTGCACAGCAGTGGCACTGCCCAAAAAAATCAGGAAGAACATGGCACTTACAAAGTGTATCACTATATTTTCATCTCATGTATTGCTGACAATAGTCAGAAATAACAGGAAAGGAACTGCTGAAAAAACCTTTGTTTTTCTGAGTACTACTTTTATATTTCTGCAAAATATAGATGAGGCTTTTTTAAAGATAGTAAATCAGGGAATAAGAGAGAAAAGGAATTACAGATGTGTGACATAAAGAATAAAGGTAAAAGAAGTATAAAAGGCAGGAAAAAAGGAAATTAGGACAGATGTAGAATTAAAAGGAGCACATGCTGACAGGCTCTGCACTTTCAACAGAAAACTGGCAGCTGACATCTGTATCCATACAGTTTTTAAAATGAGCTCTTAGTTACTGGCACTGCATTCAGGAAGCAGGCAGAGGAAAAGAACGGTATCTTAACTGCGCTCATTTCTAAGCATAAGATTAAAATAAAAAGAGAGGGATGCAATTTCATGTCAGTTCCTGGCAGCTGCTCAGCATTCCTTACCGTCATAGCCCTGTTTGTTGTGGAGTGCTGGTAATGTTCCGGAGCTGCAGTGCTTTGGGGTCCTTCTGCAATCCTTAGCTCTGCAACTTTGCGACCCAATGGAAAAACCTTCCTCTGAAGACCATTCATACATACCTTGAAAGATTCAGTCATTTGCTTTCCTGTGTCTCCCGAACACCCTCCACTCGTGCACTCATTCTGGCAGCCCTAGAAAAAATAAAACCAGTGAAAATCAAATTCAATGCACTTTGCAGAAAAGTTGATACACGTTCAGTTAATTCATTTCAGGGATAGATTGTATTGAATTATCAGACTTTGTCATCAGTAAATATATTAGCAAGAACTTTGTGGCAGGTTCTTAGCACAACTTCCTGTCTTCAGGGTTCTCAGTTTTACTTCATTTGCATTATTTTGTGCAACTGCATTTCAGGGCTTTACGTATATAACACATATATACACATATAACATCCTAGATTAGATTATCACTCTGAAGTGTGCAAGGTTATGGACAACCTCACAAGTCTTTCATTCAGAGATGAATAAATAAATCGAGTTTTTACACAATTCCACCAGAGCCAAGTTTCTCTACTAAAGTATCTACCTAACAGGTTTGCTTTAGCCATTTCTCAGAGAAGGCTGAGTAGGCAGAACGGAAGAAAAAAGAAAGAATTGGTTTTGTTAAATCCTTCTTTAAACAAAGACAGTAATAAGGAATGCTCATCTATATGAATAAATAATGAGAATATTTTGCATCATCTACAATGTTGAACTTCAGGCTTCTGCCAAGGAACTGAGAGGGGAAAGAAAAAGAAAAAAAAAGAAAAGGAATGCTAGTTCCAGGCATCCTTCTGTTCAACAACAGAGGGATAACAAACACGTGCAAGCCATCTACCTAAAAACAAGATTCCCAGTTCCCACAGCATCAGGTTAGCATCTCTGTGGACTCTTCTGCACTACCTGGACCTTCCCTGCCAGTAGCCACTAAATGCATGTTATACCCAGCAGCATGGAACAAAGCAGACAAACAGAGCCCTGACAGGGTTCCTTGTTTCCCAGCAGCCTTTAAGAAGAAGCTGAAAAGGTGCAGTGGGTGCAGAGGCTTGGGAGAGGGAAGAAGGCACCAGGAGCAAGAGGCTGGCATGATGGGCCATGAAAGAGGATGGCTAAGATGATGGCATAAGGGACCACAGCCAAAAAGATGGAGAGGATTTGGTGGCTGCCTCTCACCCTCAGCCTTGCTGCATCTCGGGTGGGAATTTCCAGTCCAAGTGGGAAAGCCCCAGACCATATAATCCCCTTAAGAACAGGTGCACAGAAAACCTTTCATGGTCTGCCTGTGAGATCCCAGCTCTTCACCAGGGAGCAGCCCTCACCCCATAGGGAGGGCTGCATGCAGGTGGATGGCAGTGTCAGGGACACAGCAGCCACCCCAGTCCTGCAGCAGCCACCAAAGTGTGGGGTCAAGGCTGGGACCACATGGATCACAGGCTGGGAAGCATGACACACATAAAGCAATGATTCTTTTCCCTTTTCACAGATCTTGGGAATACAGTAAAACATACAAAAAAAAAAAAAGAAAGCAGCAGTATTTTCAGTGGACCTTCCACAGATCACAGCCTTGCTACCGACAAAAAGTAAAAGGCAAACTCCCAGCCACAGCAGATCTCACTTCCTCCTCCCTTCCCCCCAGGGAGCTCCCCACATCCCTCCTGTCTTTTCTCGGCTTTAACCCTTCTGTTCCTCTTTTTTTCTAACCCTCTACAGCAAGGCAGGCAATCGCAGCTACAGGACCCTCCCTATTCATTAAAGGAGAATGTGCCAAGAGAGATTATAAATCTCTTTACAATATGCCAATATGCTTTATGCTTCACTAAAAGTATGTTTTATTTGCCTTAAAGCTTTTCTACTCCACAAAGACAAGACTTTGGCAGAGTGTGCACGGGCATTCAGTGGCAGACCCAAGCAGGACTAAGGTGTTACCCAAAGCAAAGGACACTGTATAATAACAGGTCCTTGCTTTCCCCGTAATTTTTCAAATACTTCCGAATTCACTGGTAAAATCCTAGAAAGCCTTCATGACACCATCAGTTTATAGTAGTGAAGTATTCCACAGATGAACTAGCCAACTGATTTTTCTCTGCACTGCAATGAATTGGGATGGAGAGAGTGCTGGTTACCAGCTAACAGGACAGGAACTGCCAGCTGTGGAACAAGAATATTTCAGGGAGCTCCAGCTTCATTGCTGGCTTTTGTCTAATATCCAGTATGCCAAGTTGGATTTTCTAATAATTACTGGTGACAGCAAATACTGACAAGTACTCAAGTATTATGCTCCAGTTTCTTCCTATTGCTGCTTTATGAAGTTGCCCTAAAGCAAGAGTTGGCATCAACACAGAGGACTGAAGCTGGATACAGTTTAATATTCTCTTTCATGATCTTTTTTAAAGATACCAAGCTTGCATGTGAATTTCATGTACAGACCACCTACAGTAACAGCCCTGGGGGCTCCATCGTGTTACCCTTCAGTTTAAGATTACCACTGAACTCAGCCAAGTGAACAGCTCAATTTTTGGGAATATGCCATGGGGCCAATCCTGTTCTGGATGAAGTCATTATTTTTTACAGATTTAACTCATATTTAAAGCAAATAGCTAAATGCCTTTGTTAACCACACTGAGATTAAACTGAGTTAATCCCCTGGCACTAGAAAGAAATACCACAATTACTTTCTAATTAATGCAGTCATATTTTAATGGCTCCATGGCTTATAAATCTGAAACATGTTGCTAAATGCAATAGGGGAGATTGCTCCCTGGTTTAGTGCCAACATTGCCAAGAGAGATACGGCAAGCATAAATTTGCCTTTTGTGTTTAATAGCACAGTAGATTTAAAACTGCCTCCATTAAAACACTGATGTTATCCTAAAGATACATTTGAGACGTTAACACTGGGTTAACATCTTCTCAGAAGTCACTCAGGACTGTCTCAAGATGCTGTACAATTACACAAGCATGACATAATTTCCTATGTTGTGCTGTAGAGATACCAGTGTTTTCTCTGTGGTATATGTAACTGCTTTTTCTAAATGGGAAATAGAAGAATATTTCATAGTTTTCCCTCAAAAATACTGAAAACACACATTTATTTTAACATTACTGTAAAGCCTGTATGAGAACAAGGTGTAAAGTCTTACAACAGATTAAACTTGGTTTAAAAATGGGGTTTATAAGTCATTTTATCACAGTGAAACGCCACTGAAATAAAGACCTGCTGAGTAGTAATTCTGTTATTACTTTTACAGAAGATCTCAGTGCTATAATGACCCTCATAAATCCTCTAGCACTGACACAAGCAATCACAATACACAGCTGGATAACAGTGCTCCCTCACATTAGTACTTAGTTCCAACCTAACTCTTATACAAGGCAGAGGTAAAGCCTTAGGTGGGTATTTGTGTATGTAACGCTTACTGGCACTTTTGGCAAATTTTAGGCTTAATAGTTTTCACCTGCACTTCTGCTAGAGCTTTCCCAAACCTGGACATTCAACTCCTGCACTTGGTCCTCAGGCTGCCTTAGACATCTTCAGATGATATCTTCAACATCTTCTAGCATCATGATGCTGCAGTCAATGCTTTCCCTGCTGTCTTTGGCACACCTTCTCTACTTCTATGCAGTCAGATCATTCATCCTTCTCCTACAAAAACAGGTCCATCTCCTCCCTAAACTCCCCAGGCTTCCTAGACTGCGTGAGTGTGCCTATGCTTTTCCTGTGCCTTCACAGCTGGGGGCTTTTAAGACACTCAGCAGAAGCATCAGCATCTTTGTTCTTGTTTGGGACTCTCTGTTCTATAAACTGCTATTCCACCAGGTGCTTTGTCTAACTGCTGTGCTTGGGGTTTAGCTACTCTATCTCATTGGCTCATCTTCAGTTTATGAAACAGGAACTGAAGATTACCAAAAGCTTCATCATTGTAAACTTCAGCTGCAAACACCATTTCTTTAATCTATATAGTGTATGAGATCATTTATTAAAAAAAAAGACACCAGTTCTCAAAAAAAATTTTGCAGTTACCTCTATATGCCATGTACTTTGTCACTCTTTCTCAAAGAAAACTGATTCTTTAATCAGTTCTCTGTTTACCTAATTTTCCCTGTTTGAGAACTGTTCTCACCACCAGGGAGCAGAAAACTTTCCCTAGCAGAAGGCAAGAGTAAAGAAATAAATTGAAAATGTTGTCTACAGAGCTCACACTTTCAGCTAGGAAATCATACTGGATGCTTTTCAAAAGAACTCAAGTTCTGCAGCTTCACAAAATCCTTAGTCATCTTTTTTGGTTTCACCAGTCATCTGTGTGAAGTCCCCCACAGACAGCTCCTCCGATGTCTCTACTCTGAGGGAGAATTTCATCAGCAGCACCAGTGCCCTGGTAGAGCACCACCAGTGACAGGGAACACCTGGAAACCTGATTTCATGCCCATGAAAGAACTGCAGACAGTGCCTTTTGGGGGAAGTGTTGGCTATTCATAGAGGACAAGAACCTAAAGAAACCAAATAAGCCACAGATACACAGCAGTGATGGCACAGAGCTCCCTCTACCAAAGCAAACCCATCTCCTGCCATAAACACCATCGTATCTTGCAGCAGTCATCAGGCCACAGAAAAGATGGATCAGGAATTTCCTCTCAGTCAGAAGGCATATGAAAGACAGTTTTCAACAAAGAAAGTCCTTTCTGAGACATTTCTCCAAGTTAAAACAGTGTCTACTGCTTTTTCCCCCACGCCTGCTTCTGGCTACTAAGTGTCTAAGAAATATCTCCTGCTCTAATTTGCACTGGAATGGTAATGAAATTAGAACACTTGCCAGACTGCAGGAATACAGCAGATCAATAAATCCAATACATGACTCATACTCTGGTACTGCCTACAGGAAAGCCAAGTGAGGTGTGTGATGACAGGTACTTTGTCATTCACAGCCATACCAATCAGAGCTGCCTTTCTGCACCAGGTATAAAACAGGATCCAATGTGCACAAATGCCATATATTCTGTGTGTTGCTACAGCCAGAAAAAAACACTTGCATGACTTCAAAACAGCTTTTATCTCTCCTTAGGAAATGTTAATACAATTTTGCAGCCACACCACATAAAAGATGAATTTGTAGAAAAAAACCCAGTAATAATGTTCACGGCTTAACAAAAAAACCTAACCAAAACCAAACCAAAATTAAAAATTCCACACACTGTCAGACAGAGGGAAATTGCTGAAGGGCCAAGACATATAATACTATTTTTAATATCAACTAAAAAAATATCTATTTAATGGCATTTGTGAAAGACTCCCATAGTTTAAGAAGCTCATTTATGGAAGCCAACAGCCAGGCATGTTTATCTCAGCCCTCATGGGAGTAGGTGCATGATACAAAAGTATTTTAATCCTGTTTTTATACTGCAGGTATGTGAACATGAACATACACAACACATCTGTGCTACCAGGCAAGTGTTGCCCAGTACATTTGTTGGGCCGGGCCATTTACACAATTTACTGTGCTGATTTCTGCACTTTCAACACATTTTTTAAGACTGTTCCTCCTTACACAGATCTTCCCTGACATGTTGTCAGCTTGGCATTATCACCTTACTGTAGCTGCTTGCTCAACCTTGGGCTGGCACTAATGTTGGGTAAACAGAGGCTGTGCAATGACAGCATACAACAAAGAAAAACACAAGGCAACTAGTGTAGCAGAAAGAGAATACTTCCACACTATTTAATAATTTTGCCTCACAGTGGAGGCATTGGGGCTTAGAATATACAAGAGATCCTATGTCCAAGAAAGCTACATTGCATAAAATAAAGATGAATTGAAATAGATTGTAATTAAGTTAGTCAAAAAAAACTGTGCAGGCACTTATCCCTGACTTGAGCAGTTTATCTGCTTTAATTTAAAGCAGTTTAATTAGTTTGACTAAAACTGAAATATGTTCCTCTTAAAACAAACATCACTGTTTTTATTATGCTTAAATATAAGACAATTCAGATTATACGAGCACAACTTACAGGTTAGAAAAACCTTAAAACAGAGACCATTAAGAAGTGGAAATATTCAGCTAGTCCACCCAAGACTCATGGTTAGTAACAGTTATATCACAGCTATATCACAGCTGCAAAAGGACAAAAAGTTGGTTTCACAAGAACAAATAAATGTAGAACAATGTTTGCGAAGTAAAGCCATTGCAAGCAGCACTCTGATGAAAAACCTCTTATAGAACTAATATCAATTTTTTGACTCAGTGTTTAAATGAATATTTGAGTAAGTTCAGTAATGCCTGAACTGATGCAGAAGAAAGCTTGTCTCAGTTCACCTGAAAGATAGCAAGGCTAGGCAAGGGGGAGAACTACTTCAGAAGTCCAAAACGAACGTGTGCTTTTGACAAGCTGAATTATCAAGAACCCTAAAGGAACAAAGATCAGCAGAAATAGAAAACAAATTAATTTGCTGAAACTAACCCTAAGGAGAACCTGACCAGGGATCCATTCAACTTCAGGCTGAATTTATTTTGTCATATATTTCAGAAAAATTCACAACATGAGCTGTGAATTACAACCATACAACATGGAGTCTAAAGTGTGATCCTTCCCAAGGGAAAAATACTGAAAGCCTCCCACCAGTCCCATCCAATAAAGGACATAAAGCAGCTATAATCTCTGCATGGTGCCGCTTTATTCAATAGTCAGTTTGGTCTTAATACATTTCCTGCACATCCATAAAATTCTCCTTCCTGTCTTCTCTGCAGAAATAGGCAAGTACTCTAAAGAAAGCCTCTTCACAAACAACCTCCAAGTGCAGTGTGCTTTAACCTCGATTTCTAAACCCACTGCTCGCACTGCTCTTGATTGTTTTCCGTCCTATGACCCTCCTGTTGCCCTGTCACTCCCCAGTGCCATTTCCTCTGTCTTCATAGTTTACTAACTCTTTCCTTCTGATTTGGGAAAACAGCCTCGTACAACGAGGGGAAGAGGCAGATGACCTAATGGAGCTCTTCCATCTTTAATTCCTATGAACAGTGCCTCTGAGTGACTCTTTTGTTGGTTTGTTTGTCCCTTCTAGCATTAATTAGGTTTTTAACAAGTGCATTGTTTGCTAGAATGGCACAAAGGAAAACATGTTAAAGCAACCAGCTGGATCTAGTTGACCTATAAATTCATCTGCCTGTTTTCCAACTAGATAGTGTCTCATGGCTATATGATACAGTGTTTGCTCAAACAAAACAAATGAAAATTCTGAAAGGCACCACAGCTTTATTGTGTCTAGGCCCGGTTCTCTGATATGAGATCTTTTGTATGAAACTGGCAACAAGAAAGGGTATAAATACTATTACGAGCTTTCCCCGAGCACTGTAACAGGGCCTTGCTCTTTACCACAAGCTTGTGTTCATTATGTTTTCTCTAACACTTCTCTTTGCTCACATATTCTATAATGCCAGGTATTATATTGGCATTTTAATATTTTGTAGTAAAATTAAGCAGGATGTCTTTCTAGCTGTACTGTTATAGCAGAAAAGATGAGCCTAAGCACAATAGAAATTTATTTTCCTTGAAGATTCAGTTACACTGACTATATTTTTTATTCTGAAACAGCTGTACAGATAAACAATAGATCTGATTTAAAGATGCATAAAATATAACTTGCAATTTATTTGTGAAATTGCCTGATGGTGGAAACTCCACACAGATCCTGCAGCTGATGATCAAGGCAATTGGCTTTATGCAATTACCAAAGGAAAATAAACATGAAGGCATAGAGAGCAGAAACAAATCAAATCATTGTCTGAAGAGTTACTGAGGGCTTAGAACTGGAAGCACACAATTTAGTGCAGGAGTCCAAAGCTTCTGCAGTTTGCAAATGAATTGTTGTAGACTCCTGGGGGGGAAAAAACCCAACCAAACTACAGCAGACAGTGATGGATTCCAAAATGAGAACTGACATGCTCAAAGAAAAGAGCTAGTAGACAAAAACCTGTTTTTAAGGACAGTCCTGTTTACAAGCTCCCTCATAACTGCAGCAGCACCAGGAGAAGCACAAGGTCAGGCCTGAATAAGGGGTCATTTGTAGCTATTCTCAGAGTGATCAGACCGTGTCCCATTTTAAGTCCATTTTGCACAGGAATAAAGGTTTACATAAGACACTGAGCAAAGATGAATGACACACTGAAAACAAAAGCTCTGTGAAGGAAAAAAACAAAACAGCTTTTGGAGGAAGAAGGAGTTACTTTTTTCACCCTAAGTCCTGTGTCCAGTCCCACTAGCAATCCTAAAACTGTAACTTATACAGCTGGCTCTCAAATGCAAGTGCACATGTGGTTGCTGGTGTGCAAAGGGCTGACACAGGCTGGCTTGATACCACATCTAGCCCTGGTAACTTTGCATGGCCCATTTAATCATAACCCATTATCAAATGCCGCTGCTGAACAGCACAAGAAGCACGACTTTCTGCAGTGTGTTGGCTGTCAGCGCTGTTATTCCCTGTTCCCTGTTTCCCAAGAGGCTGGTATGTCTGTGAAGTGTCCAACAGATGAAGCTGATAAAGCATGGCAGCAGCTATCTAACCTGGGGATCTGAAAGGGGTCAAGTCTGCAGGTACGCTCTGCTCCACTAGTCAGAGGAGAGCTCCTTTTAAATGTATTCCTCTGCTGCGTCGGTCTTCTCAAATGGCTGAGCAAAGCCCCATTGCTTTGCCTGCAGGCAGAACCGTGCACATCCGGATGTGGGTTCTGCCTGGACATTCGGCCACAATGCTGCACAAGGACCCTGACTCGAGCTTTCAGGGCTCACAGTGCCCTGAAAGTGCCCAGGTCTCGTTAGAGAGATGCATTAAAGTTATCCTGTATCTCTTTAAGCAGACGATGCTGCGAGGCAGGGTAGGAAAAAAAAAAACCAACAGAACAAAAACAGAAGGACAGCAAGCTTTCCAGAAATATTGCAAATTCTATGTTCTCTTGGATTCTGATGGCAGGCTGGAACTGTTTGCTCCAGATAAAGAACCAAGACCTTCATTATTTATAAGCTTCAAATGATCTTCTCACTGTAGGACCTGGAAGCCTGGCTCTACAGTCACAACACCTACGTAAAAGAAGGCAGAAATATCCATCTCTTCAACAAACAGGAAATTGAGGCGTGGATTGTCCCACTGGCACGTACACTTCACCCTGCTTGGCAGCTGCTTCAGGGAATTCACTGGGGTGCCAGAACAGAGTGTGCACACTTCCCCAGGAACTAAAGCATACCCATCAAATCCATTACAGTTCTTCCCAAGGAAGAACAGGTGTAAATGACTGATTTACAGTTTGGCTGTTCACTACTCACAGCTATAACCTATTCAAGCTTCCTGCCTAACACACAGGTGATAGCTGCAGAACACCTGCCTATACCAGCTCCAGTGGGTTTGAAGCCTGGCATAATTGGTTTGAAGTAATGAGAGACCTCTCCAAAGCCTGGGCTATACCCTCTGTGACATGTGTTTTGCTGTGTTCAAACACTGCTCTGACCTGTTTCAACCGGACACAGCTCAACAAAGTAGGAAGAAAACTGAAGCTTTCCTCTTGATCTAAAGGGCACTAGGAACAGAGCTAAGCCAAAGGGAAAATCCTTGGGCCCTGTTTGAGGACAGCATCTACAATAATGTTCTTGGTCCAATAAAAATAGAGAGGGAGCGTATTTGCATGATAGATGTTCATCTCAGAATACTCTAGGAACTTAACTGCTTTACATTCTTTATGAGTTGCAGAGGGTGTAACAGAAGGTAATAAGCATTATCCACCACACCAAGCAAATGTAAATAATCCCATGGAAGCTTACTAACAAGCCAGGAAAAGCAGGGCACAACTACAGTGTCACTGCAGTGTCACACATTACTCCCTTGAATGTCGTACAACAAGATAATAGCCAGAGGAAGCTGCTTTTCTTGATATCATCTGTTCAAAAGAGGTAAAATATTTCAAAGTAATGACAGAACCAGATATCCCACCTACTTAATATATATTCAACTGTGTAACAACTCTAAGACAGGGAAAAATCATGGATTATAATGCTCCAAAATTTTGGCGCTGCATTAAACTTATCCTATTTGTCCTTCTAAAGAACGTAAGCAAGTCCTTCATCTGAAATCCCCTATCATTTGTTGACAGTGCCCAGAGCAAACTGGATGCTGCCCAGGGAATTTGAGAGCAAAATATCACTCAGCACATTAAAAATGGCCTTGGAAAAGTGTGGTCACAGATGAGGTATTTGTAGAGGTGTCAGCATTAAGCACACATGAAGTACACAAAGCAAAGAGAGGACCTTTGCCCAAATCATAGCATGGTAAAAGCTGTAACATACATAAATCAGGAGTGACACAGTCTCTATTAGAAAATTGACAGCTTTGAAATGCTAAGAAATGGCACTGGTAGTGAAGATAATAAACTGGCCTATGACAAGTAATGTAGGTTTGTCCTCCTACAATTCAACATCTGTATCAATGATCAAACAGCCCTGCTCAGCTCCACAAATCTAAATTGACAAATGACTCATTCGTAACGTGAACAAAGGGCTTTGTGAGGCTTCAACCTGCATGAACATCAATGTTTTTGACATTTTGGAATGTATGAAGCTAATCTTGAGCACCTTAAAACAGTTTAGAATTGCATCTGATTTGTCCACTGCTGAAATCCAGTTCACCTGGAAATGGCAGGACAAAACATTCATTTTATATGTATACTCTAATAAATATTTTGCCCAACTAACATGATGAAACATCACTGGCTACAGCACAACACCTTAATAGAAAATCCAGAAGGAAACAATTTTAAATGCTAATTTTCAGCTCAGTGGACAACCAGAAAGGAATGCTGTTACTTAACTCCTATCTTCAGGTGTCAAGAAGGGAATCAAACCATAAATGCCAAAAATGGTCTCTAAAAAATGTTGAAAGATAAAGGACAGTATTAAAAATATTGAAAAACACAGATGATGTACTCATGATGGACAAGCACCTCAAATACATGAGCATGTGAATAAAATTATAGTTTTTTCTGCATGCATGTAGACATGCAGCTGTACAGCTGTGGCAAAACTGTGCCTGTGTAGCCACTATATGTAATAATACCCTGTGCTAAAACTATTACTTCATGCTTATTCATTCTTTCTCACTGCAACTATGGGACTCTATACATCTTATAATTATTGAAAGTGCCTTTCACTTTCTAGGTTTTACCCTCTATATTTCAGACAACACTTTCTAGCAATTAGGAGGGGCTTTGTCAAATTCTAAGCAGGCATTGCCACAGGGCAGAATTCAGGACTGTGGTGTTGATAATTTGATAATAAATCTTGATGTTCTGTTCTCAAAAAATAATTATGGTACTCTGAACTATAAATCTATATCGTTTATAACAATCAAACTACAAACTATAGAGCCTATTAAAAAAATACTTAGGCTTTTTCTTCATCCAGGATCAAAAACTTAGCCTCTCCACCAGTTTCCTCAAACTTTAAAATCAGGGAAGTAAAACCTGCATCAGGTAAGAAACTTACTTAGCAACTAGCCTGCCAGCTATGTTGAGGATAACTTCATAGTAAATGTTAACACCTGAAGTTTCTTTTCCATACTTGTTTGGTTAAGAATTTCCTTTATTTTAATGGAGGTTGAGGAACTCTACATCAAAAGAAATTGCATAGTTACTGCTGATTTCAGGTGGACTATCTGTAACTGTTAATTAATTGCATGATGATATGTAATTGTATCATTTTATAAGAGAATATGCAATTTTATGTGGTAACCTTATAAACTCTATTTCAGATGCAGCAATTTAAAGTTTACATTTCCGGAAATCAAAAATATCTCCTTTTATTCAGTGCTTTTTAGTTTTCCAGCTTAACCTCTTCTGTTAAGCACATGGACTTCCTCAAGATAATAAAGAAAATAATACTACTATACTGACTTGTTAAAAAATATACCTTCTGCCAAGAAATCTGCCTACAGTGGTGACTTTAAACACCACCTCTGCACAGATTTCTTTGTGCTGTTAAAAGCCAAGCAGTTAGGGGTCTGGGCAAATACATATTGGTCCACACCACTGGGTGTGTCAAAAACTAAGACTGGACTTTAAAAAAGTTAGTTTATAAGCTTTTTCTCAGGCCTACAAGAAAATCCAGGCTTGAAGGGACCTCAGGAGGTCTTTAATTCAACCTCCTGCTCAAAGCAGGGTGAGCTCTGAGCTCAGATCAGGTTTCTAAGGCTTGATCCAGCTGGGTCTTGAGAGCTCCCAAGGATGGAAACTGAACAGTCTCTCTCGGTAACCCACTTCCCAACTGTCCTTGTGGAGAGAATTTTTTCCTTATTCCTCATCTGAATCTTTTTTGTTTCAGTTTATGCTGTTGTCTCTTGTCCTCCTGCCATACAGCACTGCTGAGCCTGGCCCCATCGCCATCATTTTACTCTAGATTGTGGAAGGCTGCTATTACACCATCCCAGAGCCTTTTCCAGACTGAACACACCCTGTTCCTTCAAACTCTCAGTGTCAAAGGTTTAAAAAACTTCATTCTCAGTTAGAGTAATGCAAATTCAAATATTTATTACAGAAGTGATGACCCTTAAGACAACAGTCTAAATAAAATTCAACAAGTGGACAAGATCTGTGTGGCAGTGATGTCTGAATCATAGTGGAAATTATTCCGATCAGAACCTTGTGGAATTAAACCCGACTTGTATACCAGGAAAAACAATTTTCAGTGCTTATTAGGAATGTTTTTATCTAATGTGAAATGCTCTAATAGGCAAACTGAATTATCAGCAGCTGTGTACCTGCTGAGAATTTATATGCTGCCCTTCATTAATGCCTCAGGTATACTCTAAAATAAAACTTGGAACACACTGCCAACCTCAAGGGAAGAAGTAAATGAATAACTCTGTTGGAATGGTATTATGACATTAGTTTGCAAAACCGGTAATAAACTATGGGCCAAGATGCACAAAAAAAAACCCCAGACGGGTGAAACTTCTTGATCATTTTAAAGACAGTTTCAACTATTCTCATGTTAATTTTTGGATCCTCTGATGTACACACCAAAGGGTGCTTTCCATAAGCATAACACTGGATTTTCCTCTGCAACAGCATATGGTAATACTTCCTAAATTGCCCTTCTGCAACAGGTGCTCTGTTTTATGATGTAATATTACCTGGACCTTTAATGTATAAAGCTATAAAATAATGAAGCTGTTTCCAAGGTAAATGGGGCCACCCATTCACTTCATCCTATGTTAGAATTGGAGGCATCAAGGTGCAAGTACGGAAGTGACTACTGAACATAACATATCAGGGTTGTATACTACTTTGATTTATGCTCAACTAGCACCTAAAGTCAGACTTTAAAGATGAAGTTTGGGCATTTAATCTCTCCACTACAGCCATCGTTGCAGGTGGGTAGCCACAATTCATTATCAAAAGCCACAATCAGTACTGAGTGCCTTGAACTCACGGAGCTGCCTGATGAGCTTATCCAGCAGCATGAAGAACATGATGTGTCACTGTGGCGACACGAACGTGCCAGTCCTCACATCTGTGGCTTAAGAAGGCTGATTGTGCAAATTTTATGGAGAGAATTTACCCTTTGGCTGCTACATTCTGACACTGAAGGTCCTGCCCTCAAACCTACTGGTAATTTTCAGCATTATACATTCAGCTATGATTATTCATTTAAGAAAATGGCATAACACGGGGAAGCAACAAAAATGCCTGTTCCAATTCTTTACCATGCCCGTATCATCCAATTTGTTTTAAAACGCCTGAATCATGCAGAGAACCTGAGTGTTTACACAGTTAATGAACTGATTTACCTCCTTTCCTGACATTGTCCTCCCAGGGATAAATTAATGACTAATGAAATCCATCTGAATTATTTTCATCTATCAAATTAAACCAAGGATACAGCTTATTAGCAAGATACTAGTTGTGTTAAAGCTACCTAGTGACTTTGCAATCTTCTCTTTTACCTATGGCTTTGCAGCGTATTTCAGGGCTCAATTTCCATGGGAAAAAATCAGCATATCCACTGGATCAGACACGAGTGCTAGGCCTGTCAGTAACAATCAGTGCATTAGGTGTACAAGGCAGAGACTGCAGAAACCAGAGGCGTAATTCATTTCTTATACATTACTTTAAACAGGACAGAAAGGGAGGGTTGTGGCTGAGCTGGAAATAGTTCAAGGAAAAATGGAGGGTTGTGACTAAACACAGAAAATTATGAAGGGAGAGGTGAAGGGACAAGGAGGTGGAATAACGTTGTTGATCACCCAAACATTTACAAATGTATCAGGTTTTACGTAAGTATGGTGATAATTAACTCATAATTTTCTGTACCTTTGATAAATGCTCTACAAACACACAGTGACAGCCAGAGCCCTGGAGAGCTGAGAGTCAGAACAGATGAGGCAAATAAAGGGTAAAGGGCTCAGGCAGCGTTGACTTGCCCAAGGCCACATCACTTCTAAGTGGCCAGAGCATCCTTTTAGTGCTGTAGCTATTGCTTCCCTCCATGTCTTCTTCAGTAAGAAGACAAAGCAAAGGTTGGTTTTGTGCAGGTGAGAAGAACCCAACAAGATGTTACTGCTGCTTTGAGCAGAGAGGTTGGTAGGTCTATGGTTTCCCTGTTATGCATTTTTTTTTGGTAAGGTCATGCCAGGGCATTCCTGACAGGTGCTGGAGGACACCCTGGAAACCGGACCCCTGCCCTCCTTCCTTGACACACAACAGGTACATCAGAAGTGATTTAAAACACGACAGTCTGCACCTTCCTTGACGTGCTCCATTCCGTCTCTCAGCATTGTGGCTGGGGGAGCTCTTGGGTATTTTCCCGGAGTAGTTTCAGACCAGTTTTCTGCTACGGCTGGTCTGCCACTCTCCAGCTGCAAGGAGAGCAAACGGGGCCATGACAGCATCCCAAGGCTCCTCAAGAGGCTCATCCATCCTAGCCCTGCCACCACGAGTAGCAACTGCACCACTGCCAGAGCCACTCAGGAGACAGCGTTGCTGGATGTGAGAAACACTTGCCGTGGGCAGCAGAGAGGAGCTGGGGAGACACCTGCCAGTCACATACCTCTTGTGCCTATACTGCATCTGCTAAAGTGACCCAAGGAAAGCAAATAACTCAGCCGTGGTTTTCCTCAGCTGCTAACTTTGGCTTCAGACTGCAGCTGTGCAGTTCACAGTCAGCCCAGCACAGACCTTCCTCAAAACCCAAGCGTTATTGCAGCTGTTCCACAGGGTGTAACGTGGCTGTGATGTTCCCTTGGTCTAATTGAAAAGCACCCGTGCTAACTCCGTGCCCTTTGCCTTGACAAGGAAGACTTCTTTTTAATCCCCAGATCAACCTCACTAAGCAGGGGAGCATAAACATGACATTTATAAAAGGAGAGTGCCCACAGATGCTCATCTGCCACATTAGTGTTTGCTACCGACAACTCCTCTTCTATTATTCAAAGTTATTTCTGAAATTACTCAAAACCTCTAAGCACATGTTACTGGATTTTACTCACAGTCTATTTTAGTACGAGGGCAGACATAAGAGCTTTAACAAACTCACAGGCATAAAAAGGCTTGATGTCTGCCAGGAGACCATAACCTCTGGAGGCTTTTGGTTTGTTCGGTTTTTTGTTTAGGTTTTTTTTGTGTGTGTGTGTGTGTGTTTGTTTGGTTGGTTTTTTGGTTTTTTTTTAATCATTGAGAGTCCCATAAACAAGAAATTCCCCCAAAGGAAATCGTACACCTTCCCTTCCTTCTTCTCCATCCCCCCTCATTATTTCTTTTCCACGCATGCTGTCTACAATGAAAGAGCAAGGAAAGAGGTAGAATCACACACGTGAATCTCATACAACAAATCTGTCGGGGACAGAAATCCCTTTCGCAAAGCACAAATAAATCGGGGCACTAAAATCTGTAAACACCAATCGGCGAGCTACCGATTTGCCAAGGAGAAGCCCCTCTGCTGCTCCCCATCCCCGGAAGGATGGGCGAGTGGATTTCGGCAAGAAACCCGCTCCGNGGAAGCACCGGCGTGCCCGAGCCCCCGCCCGGGTCACCTCGGCCCTAAAATGGCCCCGCATCGTGCGCGGCGCCGGCCGAGCGGAGACGATTCAGTGCTTGTGCTGTAATTCGAACGGAGGGCGACACGTTCTCCTCAGCCCTGTATCCTTAGCAAGCATTAACCAACTCATCGTTTTCTGAGTCATTTCCTCTGTCTCGCGTCCGACTCGGCTGACACACCATCACCTCACAGTTATCCCTCCCCTCGCCAGCTCTTCCCCGTTTCCCCCCGCCACCGCCCAGGGCACGGCTGGTGCTTAGTGCCCCAGCACTGCCACCAGGCACAGGGGGGCCCACACGACCCCTTTTAGCTGGAATTAGTGGGCTGCCAGATGTTCTCCTGCCCATCCGTGCCCCCAGTCCATGCTGGAGAGCTGGTGAGTACCTGCACACCACCGCTGGCCACCACCCCTGCCTTCCCTCCGAGTTCTGGTACCTGGCAGGCAGCTGAGCAGCATCCAAAAACAGAAGAATAAATATAGCAGCCTGTCCACTCTGTTGATTCTGCCCATGCTGCTGCCAGTGAAACTANTTACCTTGATCATGCTGGCGGGCGGGGAGAGATGTTCCTGCCGCGCTCTCGGAGGGATGGAGCCGGCGGATCGCCGAGCCCCGGGGGCGGATACAGCGGCGGCGGCGGGGCTGCGCGGGATCGGGGCCGGCCGGAGCGCTCGCTGCTGCCGCCGGTGCGGGGGTGCTGCTCCGACTGCCGGTGCCNCATCGTTTTCTGAGTCATTTCCTCTGTCTCGCGTCCGACTCGGCTGACACACCATCACCTCACAGTTATCCCTCCCCTCGCCAGCTCTTCCCCGTTTCCCCCCGCCACCGCCCAGGGCACGGCTGGTGCTTAGTGCCCCAGCACTGCCCCCCAGCACAGGGGGGCCCACACGACTCGTTTGAGCTGGAATTAATGGGGCTGCCAGATGTTCTTCTGACCACCCGTGCCCCCAATCCATGCTGGAGAGGTGGTGAGTACCTGCACACCACCGTTGGCCACCACCCCTGCCTTCCCTCCGAGTTCTGGTACCTGGCAGGCAGCTGAGCAGCATCCAAAAACAGAAGAATAAATATAGCAGCCTGTCCACTCTGTTGATTCTGCCCATGCTGCTGCCAGTGAAACTAATACAAAAAAACCCACGATTTTTTAAGAGAAAATGCCAGTGTCATGTTCACAAAGTGCTTACTTTGATCATAACTGATTTTACATTTAAGTCTTTTCTTCCTTTACTAATGTTTTTGTAAAGGTTTTCCCCTTCTGATCTCCTTTAGAGTTGTTGTAGGAAGCCGTTTCATCTCAGTGCGACTGTCAGAAGTGCCAAGTTCTGCTTTGCACGATGTACATGAATTATTCTCTGTTGTACAGTGCCAGAGATTGGTTACATAGGTAGATTTTTGTTCCTGCTGATCTTCAGCCAGGTAAAAAAGTGCCATTTAAGGGATTTACAAGCATTTTGGATTCCAAAGGAACACAGGTAAGCAACACTACCCAAAACACAAGTTTGCCTGAACAGTGATGTTTTAGCAGCTGTTTAGGACAGGAGAAAGATGGAGCAAAAAACAGGAGGCAGAGAAAGCAGCAAAGAAGCCTCAGACAGGTAAAACTCATCAGTTTTACTGTATTACTCAGTGCTCATGAGAGCAGCTCAATCCATTCACAACGAGTTATCTTCAGGTTACAACCACAACATAGGAGCAGCCAGGCTGGGTCAGGCCAAGCGGCCATTCAATTCAATATCCTGTCACTGACAGACCACAATAACAATGCCTGCAGAAGAGTTTCAAGAATAAAATAAGCACATAGACACACTTGGCTCCATATGCTTTTTCCACTACACGCTCTTATCCTCAAAGGGTTTGTGCCACATCAGTTTCCTGAAAGATGAATTCTCTAGGCTCAACAGTTCCTCACGGATTTTTGTTCTATTAATTTGTTCCTTGAACCTACATGAAATTTGCTGTCTATCAGATCTTGTGCTCATCAGTTCCACAGTTTAGCTCTGTTCTTTGGAAAAACTCATAGTACTTTATTTTGAATTTGCCACTTGAAAATTTCTCATCATTCTCCATTTTTCTTATACTGTGAGACTGCAAGCACAAATGAAGAGCATTTGTGCTCTGTATGTAATTTTTGATTTTACAGGCAATTGTCGAATCCTCTGTCAGCCAGCTCCTTTCTCCAGGTGAGGGGTTCTAATCTTTTTTGTTTACTATAAAACAGTTCAACAACCTTGATCATCCTTGATTTAGGATGGGGACATGAGCTACACAACACTCTCAAAAAGCAGGTCACCATATTTACTTTTAATTTGCCCTTTTCGCTCCTCTATTTCTTTTCATTACAGTCCTGTTTCCTGTTTTGACTGTTCATGAGCACTAAAGTGAACCAATCTATTTGTGAACTACTTAATCCTAAGATTTCTCTGCTGAAAGGCAACACTTCATTCATGACTCACCTGTTTATATAAACTGAGCGCTTTTTTTGCTGTGTGCATAATTTTATACTCACAGACATAATTTTATGTTATTTTTACCACTGTATATTCAGTTTCATAAGGTTCTGCTGCAGATAGCCCTGGTTTGGCTGAATTGTTTTAACACCCTTACCCTGAAAGCTTTAAATCTCATCAGCAAACTTTGTCCTTTCTCTGTTTGCCTCAATTTCCCATTTTCTCAATTCCAGACTCTCTCTTCTGTTTCTTCTCTCTTACCCAGTTAAAGAGAGCAACCATAAAAGCACCTTTCTTTTCTATGAGCCTTTACTAAGAGACTTTGTCAAATGCTTTGGAAATCCAGTTAGACTGTATCCACTGGACCTCTACTTCCTTTGAAGAAGTTTATAGATAGGTCAGGATTTCCTTTCAGAAAAATCATGCTGAGTCTGCCTCCCAATGGCATATTTATCCCTATACCTTTTTGCATTTCTTATTACAGGTTGTACATTTTCTCTAGACTCACTTTAGTATGCTGAATCCCTCTACCAAAAAAAAAACAAAAAAACAAACCAACCAAAAAAAGCTGTTTGAGTGCAATGTTACTATTTCCAGAGCTCAGTTTACCAGTCTGAACAATCAGCCTTTTTCCTAAGTTCTCTGCAACATGCCCCACCCATAGAGATACATTTCAAGTTATCCTAAACTGCTGCCAACTACTGAGGTACAGAGCAGAACCCATGGCCTGGGCAAAACTAAGAAACAGGAGAAGGAAAGGGAAAGAAGAAATATTATCTGAACTACAGAGGATTTGTGGAAAGCCAAACCACTTTTTATGAGACCTTTATATTGATCTTTTGCTTTTATTCAGGGCCAAGCTGACCCTGAACTTGCAAATAAAAGTCAGAAAAGCTACAGAACTTACTTTAAAAGTTGCATCTTCCTGCAACATCCCAAAACCTGAAGTTACCATTAGTAAATGGGCCATACAGATGTATTTTTGCCGGGATAGCTTGCATTACCTCAGTCTAGTTACTGTCCTTTATATAACACTCCAGAAGTTACAAAGCAAGGGACACTAGATTTTTACCTCTAGTGATTCACTCAGTTGCATTGATCCATCAGTAAGAAATTACCTTTTCTACAGTCTGAATATTAAATTTTCATAAAACATTCATTTCAGCACTAGTTTTTCCATTAACATCAAGAATTCTGTGAACGCTTGACAGCACTGTTAAACTTTAGAAGTTTTAATGAGTAAATTTTTCACACATATGAGGGAATAAGGTAATTTATATGCTCCAAGTCCAAAGTGTTTCCACAAGTTCTAGGGGTTCATGAGGTGAAGAGTTTGAGTGACACACGTTTTGCAAACCAGACCTGAATAAACTTACCTTTAAGCCACTGAAATATGAGGAACTACTGCTGTGGAAATGAAAAGGCTGTATGATATAAAGCCAAATGGGAAGTGTTGAAAGAGGAAGCTTGTAGTTCTGTAATTCTATAAGAATAAAGAGCAGAAACCCTTCTTGATACACTTTCCAAGGTTTCCTCTACAACCCTGGTTGTATCCTCTGATGAGGATAGGGAGAAGGTGGGTAGAAACCAGGTTTTCCATGTAAGAGAAAGCTAGGATTCTGAGATTTTCTTCTTTCTTCTGAAATAGCATGAAAAGTTCCTGTAGAAGAATGTGGAGAAACCAAATTTGATTCAATCAAAAGATATCATTTAGACAAAGTCTGTGCTTCAGTTTGAGCCTGATCTTTCAAAGCTCTTTGTAATATAAGCCCTTCCAAAATATGTTCCAAAGCTATTAAAAAAAAAATAATTGTATCTCTTCCAGAAATACCAGAATGTTATGTTTTGATCTTTGTGAAATACTTTACTTCTATGTTAGCTTTTTTACTAAAAATTAATCTTGCATAGTTTCTACGAATGCATGTAAGTGCATTGGTACAAACGTTTAATATAAGGAATCAGCAACTTTCATCTACAATATTTTTCAGGGTAAACCTGTGTCTAATTTCAGCCACAAAACTAGAACTCGTAAGAATGATTAAGAAGGTAATTGCAGGACGTGATTTCCATATAGCTGCCTTGCAGAACTGGGAATATAGTTGTGGAAAGCTTTTAAAGTGAGGGGAAGACAAACCTTTGGGTAAGAATCAGGTTGGTACTGTAGAAATTTCCTAACAGAAAAGAAAAAGTATTATGTAATTATTATATGTATCTATGAAGTATTATGTAATTATACGCATATATGTGTTCAGATATGTTCAAAATGTTAGGCTGGGATGGTTTTTTAATTTTTTTTTGTTTTGGGGAAGGAGAGGTCCTTTAAAGACTGGTCATTTGGGACTACAACAATGATGGGAGAAGCTGATGGTTGCAGTTACTAGTCTTCCTTTTGGAAAAGGAGAAGAAAGTTAGGATTGTTTGCAGAAACAGAAAGCTGAAAGCACCATGGCCAGTCTCCTTGTGGAAGGGTCGAGTGGGACGCAAGGTTTCAGGGGATGTGGTTTCCCGATCAGCAAGATCTTTTTGCGACAGCACCTTCTCCCATTGCTTATTTCCTCGCTTCCATCCTCTCGCCGTTTTCCCACCTCCTTGGCCATGCCAGCCCCGCTGTGTGCGGGCTCTGCTCTAAAACCCATTAGCAGAGTGATCCGGGTGTAAAAAGCCCAGATAAAAAGGCCGGGAGTAGGAAGCGATTGTCGGAGATGCTGGCGGGCGGAAAGCGCCTCAGCTGGCGCCCTCACAAAGGGCACGGGCGGCACAATTACCCTCACAGAAAAACATTAAAAACCAAGAGTCGGGAGAGGAGATAAAAGGGAAAGCAGCCACACAACATCTGACAACCAGGGAAATGCTGAGAAAAAGGCTGAAAAGAAAAGGCCTGCATGCGTGAGGGTAATTGGAACCAAATAAACACATCTCCCCCCTTTCATTCCCACCCTCTGAGGGAAACAGCATTTTACGCATTCCTCCCAAACAAGCACTTTGTGAATGTGTCACTTATTTCTGCCCGGAGAGGCAAGAAAAACATCGCGCTCCGGGAATTAACCAAGAACAGAGTTTGTTTCCAACATTTCTTCTAGCCGTCTGTTTTCCAGCTCCTCGCCTCACCTCTGCCTCCTCAGGGACTTTTCCAGAAGGTTCTGGGTGGCTGCACCTGCCTCACCCCAGTGCTACCGGCCCCGAGCCCTCTTGGAATGGGACAGGCTTCCTTCAGGTCACATCTTCATCAGAGCAAAGCCTTCAAAAGCCTTTTAAAGGAGTTTAGGTGCTCCAGAGCTAGGAGGGGAGGAGGCACAGGGTGGGCAGCAGGGGCCAAACCCACCCCTGCTGGCTCTATTTGAGGCCTTAGTACCTGGGTCATGTGAATCCTGAGCTCTCATCAAAATCAACCTCCTCATTCACCTTTTCAAGGGAGCACCTTTAAAAGCACCTTGCTAGTCCATTTCCCCCATCCAGTGTTACTCCCAAAGTTGCTCCTTTGTCCCCCACTCAGCCCTACTTAAAAACTGAGAGAAAAGTGAGAGAGAGGAAACACTGAGTGTTTTGTGCAGTTGAGGGGTTTTTTGGAGGGGGGAAGAAGCAAGTGGAGGAAAATTCTCCACACAAGTTCATAGAACGATAGAACTATTGAGGTGGGAAAAGACCCTTAGGATCACTGAGTCCCATCATTACCCAACACTTCTAAACCCACCACTAAACCATGTCCCTGAGTGCCACATCCACACTTGTTTTAAGTATCACCAGGGATGGTGACTCCACCACCTCCCTTGGCAGCCAGTTCCAGTGTCTAATCACTCTTTCTGTGAAGAAATTTTGCCTAACGTTGAACCTAAACCTGCTCTGGTGCAGCTTGAGGCCATTTCCTCTTGTCCTGTTGCTGGTTGCCTGGGAGCAGAGCCCGACCCCCATCCAGCTAAGTCCTCCTGATGGGGAATTGTAGAGAGTGATAAGGTCTCCCCCGAGCTTCCTTTTCTTCAGGCTTAACACCCCCAGGTCCCTCAGCTGCTTCTCATAGGACTTGTGCTCCAGACCCTTCACAATCTTTGTTACCCTTCTTTGGATCACAAAGTTTGACAGTCAATGATAAAAGCCACTCAGCTGGAGCATCTGGAATATTCACTGCAGAACAGCTTGGTTTCATTATAATAACAAAATCAATATTTAAAGACTGACCTAATGGGTGTGTGAGTTTGGTGGAGTAAAACATCTGGGTCCAAAAAAGCCTTTTATTTCAAAGCAGTAGAATTAAATTGTAGAAATCAATGTGAAATCTTGATTTCTTTGATGTTACTGGAAGAGCTTTGGAGTGCCTGGAGAACTGAAGGCAGTGAGGCAGCTGGGCTGTGCCAAAGTGGAAAGCCTGCTTTCCCAACTTCCCAAGTACAACCCAGCTGCTTCAAATCCTGCCAGCCCAGAGAGGGGCTGACGTGCAACATTTCAGCTCTGATAGTGCTCTATAAAAAGCTCAACATCCTCTTTGTGCTCTAAAGCCACACTGCGGTGCCCCAGTCTAAATTAAATAAGCCTAAAAAGACTTCAGAAAGAAGTGCACCAAAAAACCAGTCAGGAAATTTCAAGCTGTTTTCCAGGTCCCACTTAGCAGCAATAGGGCTCGGAGCTGTTAGCGTGCACTGGGGCTGACTGAAAAGAAGACAATAAAAGGTATGTTTTGCTCTTGGGCACATGAGACATCACCACTTGACTTCCTGCCCAGGTTTTGCAGGGACATGGGCTCCACGCTGGTGCTCCTAAGGAGCCGGTGACCCCGCAAGCCCCCAGGCCCCTCCTGCCGTCCCTGACCACGGGGCCCCTGAATTTCCCTTCCTCGTGGCTCCTCCTGGTGGCCGCGGGGGGACCCCTGGCCACGGGATCGCCACGTCCTGTGATGCTCGGCTATGAATCCAATGCTTCTGTGAGCAATAAGATACCCCAAACTTATATATTTTAGAGGAGATCCACCACATTCCCCGGAAAAGCAGTACTCAATGGAAAATTGTGTCTGCTAGAAAGCATACAGCAGCACAGATGCTTTTTGGCAAGCACAATTCTGGGCACGCACTACCTCAGCAGGTAAACTGTTAATTAAACTACCTTTAATGACTGGTAACCAACATATCAATGCATTCCTATAAACAGATATTGCTCCATATCTCAGGTTATCAGTCATAATACTTAGTCTGAGATAATGAATTCCACAGCGAATTACCCCGCAGTAGCCATGTCATTTTTCTGTAAATTGTTACATGTTTGAGGAGGATGCTTTAGCATATAATTGTGGTGAAATTGGGCTTGGCGAGGGATTACAGCAGCTGCAGAATCTCTTTGCTGGGCTAAGCATGAGATCCAAGTCTTCTAAGAGATGCTTTAATGTGCCAAGATCAATACTAGAGGGGCAGAGTTTAGAACAAATGGGCCACAAGGGCCAAGTTCTGCTGGTAAATCAGTCTGGTAATGACATGCCAGTGATGTCACAGCTGGTACTGGCAGTCTGAAGGGTGGAACAGCCAAAGCCAGCCAGGATGTGACAGCCAGAGAAGCAGAGACGGGAGTCCAAGGGCTAGCAGTGACCTCTGAAGAGACAGCTGGGAGACAGACATTTGGTTTAGGGATATGGACTCTCCAGCCTGACTGATAATCAATGATCCAGAAAGGCAACAAGCAGATGAATCTGCGCCTTGAAATCTGGTGAGTAAACAATTTGAAGTAATCCCATAAAACCTTGATTTTGACATCTGCCACAGGGAAAAGATTCCTTTCTTTACACTGCTTTTGACAGACTCTAAACGGCATATAGTACCACACTGTGAGCAGTAACAAAGCCAAAGTATTCCTGGTTAATGAATGGCAACTAGTCACTGAGAGTAACTGGCCATGAGCTACATACAGATTAAAAGTATACCGCTCATAGTTTAACAAATGGAACCAGACACTGCTGTGGGTTTTTTTTTTTCCCTTTTAAATTAGGAAGTGCCTGTTCTTTGGAATCCTTACTATACAAGCAACTTTGGTCAAAGTTAGTTGAGAGGCTGGAACTTTGGTCAAATTAAGTTTTTAGGGTACTAGCTGGTACATAGCACCAACACAACACCTTAACAACCAGTTAAAAGCTTTACTTTGCTGCTCTACTGGCTCTGTGAAAAACATCAACAACGGGCCACAAGCTTGCAGAGCACCACGGAATGGTAAACCTGCTTATTAGGCCTTTCTCTAGGATAGGGGGAACTCATGGTCATATCCTTGAACTAGACTAAAAACCTGCTCCAAGATCTAGACACATGCTCTTTTTCTCCTGAAGTTTCACAATTATTTCCTTGGGAAAAAAAAAAAAAAAGGTAGTTTCCCAAGTAACTGAAATTTCATGTTTTGTTGTGTTGTGTTCGAAATTGGAACTTGAAAAACTAGGGGCATACTTATGCAAAAGGTTTGTTGTAAAAAAGGGAGGAAACCTCTCTGTTTATTAATCCAAGTCCCTATTTACTGTAAAAATCACAGGTGTAAGACAGCCAAGCACTAACGGCTTGTACTCCTGACCCTCTGGAAAGGAAGACCTGTCAACAGACTTTCTTAAAATGTGCACACAAAGACACAAAGACAAGTTATAGAAAAAGGTACCCATTTATTCAAGGTATGACAAGGATATTTACAGTATTCATTTGCTCAGAATAAGATCCATCCTTATGAGTTTTAAAGCAGCAATTATAAATTACATTTAAAAGGGGAAACATTCCAAGCATGTTTCTGTTAAGAGAGATTTTTACAAGGACAGAAACACTTTAAGGCTAAGTTGTTTTGACCTTTGCTGCCACCTACATTTATCTTGGCAAAACCGTCTCAAAGACAACGTTACCTTGGGGGACAGACTATGCTAAATTCAACATACAAATCTGTTCCCTCAGATGCTTTTTGCAATAGTTCACATGTGACAAAAAACTGACTTTTGATTTAAAACAATGAATTAAATATAAAGGAGATGACCTGCCTATACCCCAGCTTCTCAGAGTGGCAAAAGATCATCCACAGCAACACAATAACCACCTCCAAAAGACATCATCAGCTTTCTTCTCGATGAAGGTACTTCAGCTTACCAAGCAAGTTGCTGCAGCCAGAGATCCAGTCATGTGGTGCAATCCACCTCTCCTATCACATTATTTTTCAAGAGAGAAGAACAAAAACCTTCAGGTAGCTGATTTCTAAGGTAAATGATGAACACTGTCTGCTTTAGACAGCACTTGGTTCCCACAGCACAGACTAGTGCCCTACCACAGCAAACAGGACAAGTTGGCTAAGCTGCTGTAGTGTTATTCTCTAGTCACTGTAACACACAACAGAGTTAGAGGAGCAGTTAAAATTGGGTTATCTAAAACGGTTTATCTCTTGAGGTAGAGCCCACAAGTCATATTTACTCCTGTCTGTAAATAAAATGTAATGCACATGCCATCAAGAAAATATAGCTATTTTTGGTTATTTATAAAATAAACTCACTTATTTTTCAGATGTTATTAATTGTAAAAAAACAGTGGGTTTTTTTTCTGAATCATTTTGTGCCTGTTTTAGAAGGAAGCAAATTAAATATTGGTAATAGTAGATTGTGGCTATTTATACAGTTGCAATGAAAAAAAACCATGTTTCATACAAATAAACTTCAGAGCAACTTTCAAGAGAGTTGGTATATGAGGATTCTTTTTAACTTAAAACTTATTTTGGAAAATTCCAATTTTAACTGCATAATAAAAAAAAAAAAAAACAAAAAAACAACAAACCAAAACCAAAAAACCCCCAGACATCAGACCTTTAGGCTAGATAGCTGCTTTTAACGCTACACTGGGTAATTGGTTCAGGATTACATGAAAGGGAACAGAAAGTGAAACACAACAGAACCCCCCCGCCCCACCTGCACAAACAGAATTCACTGAACGAACCCGGTTTGTTAGGTGAGGACACTGTAACTAAGACTGTTGAAAGTGCACAACGTTTAACATTCCAACAGAAGCAGAAACGTGACCCGTGCTTTAGGAGGGGACATTTATTCCAGGTTAGCCAAGAATCCTCTGCAACAACAAAGCTGTTGCTGTAACCAAGAGAAGTTGTTTGAAGATAACCAGATAACCCAGTAACAAGTTACAAACACACGGCGATTGGCACTTGATCTTTAGTCAGCCCCAATCACTGAATTTTCTCCCCAGAGACTCACATACACAGAACTTTAAGTTTCCATTTTATTACCGTAAAAAATAAAAGTCAATTTGTAGTTCCAGAGTAAACAAAGAAAGCTTAGTTTCAAACTGTTTAAAAACAAAGCTCCAAATTCTGATAAGTTACATTTCACAGGGTTCACATCAGCACCTCAACCTAATGCATTTTTTTTGTGAACTAAGCGTATTTCACAAAGTTTTCATGTTAGTGACAAAGGGCTACATTCTCATCTGGATGCACATGTAACATGGCTCAAGGAGAACAACCTGGAAGGACTGCAAGTCAGCTTCCAGAGTTCCCCACTGAGCTCAACATGTTCAGAACCAACATTTATGACCAAAGTTATTAAAGATTGACCTTTTGCATATTCCGAAACAGAAGGCAAATACAATCAACTAACATTTGGCTTTGAAACATTAAGATAACAATGCTGTATTTCAGCCACATATTTACAAAAATGTTTACAACAGAACTGTGTAGGGTTTCCTTTTTATTGTCATAATACACGTATAGATGAATAGTCATCTTAACCTTCATGCAAAGATGCATCTCTTGTTACACAAGAAGTTTCCTGTTTGATTTTTTGCACTCTGAGGATAGCAAGCAGAGGGTTGGGTAAATTTGGGTCACCCTTAAAAATGTAGGCCTGTTCGCTCTACTGCACCTTCAAAATAAGGAGGTAAAGGACAGGCACCGCTAGTTCCACAAGGGTTCATTGCCTCTAGCATGTTTTCCAAAACCAACAAAAATAGTCTTGAACAGCTGTAACATGGGTTATTCCATGACTTTCCCCTCTTCAGTTTACTTCCTGAACTCTGGAGTTACTTTCCTAGAAGCATACTTGCCGAGCTTCTTTTCTAGTGTATATTGTTGACTATACATTTTAAATTAAACTGTTATGTAAAGAATGTAACAAGTTTTTTCCTTTGTACACAACTTAATCTTTGTGCTGAGTATTCTTCAAAGGGATTTTATAAATAATACAGTAAAAGATCAGTCTTCCACCCTCTCGTCATTATACCATGTTGTTGCTTTCTCCAACTTTATCTACAAGCTGTGGAAAAGGAGACAAAAAGATTTTAGGCTGATGACATTTATGTACAGTGAAGCTACTCTCAAATACTGCTTGCTACTTGCACAGTTAGTATGTGACTGGAAATGAGAGTCAAGTAGTACTCACCGAGGTCTCATGGTTTAGGTTTGTGAAAACCAAAATTCTTACAATTGCAATTGTGTTTCTGCATGACATGTTTTTCTCATATAGACATTAACAGTGCAACATGAAGATGCAACAGAATGAGAAAGGAAATAGAAGAATGCAGATAACACTGCCAGCTTAATGGTTAAAACAAAACAATACAATCTCAGCCACACATGCATTAGTAGACCAAGGAAGATATTTCAACTGACCATTACTGTGGATTCTCTTCTGAGCCTACGTAGGCTTTGAATAAAACATTAACAATTACCTTTTAAAAACAAGATTTAACCCCATTATGATCAAATTAAATATGATTAAGATCAATTGACAAATGAAACATTCAATTGATCGTGAATTATGAGCCACAACTTGGCGTAACTGTGAGACTGGAACAGATGATCTGGAACACTCATTTTTAAAAAACAGCCTGTATGCATTTAAGTTATTTCCACTATTAATTTTTAGTAGTAGCTATTAAAACTGTTGCTTCCAAAACTAGTATTACAAATGCTTGTGTTAAAAATACATGCCAAAATTAGCACAGTAAAAGTAGTTGACTGAAACACCCTAGATTAGCATCTTTCTGGTACCTGTTAATTGTCTTCAAATCCTTGGCCATTTGGTTAAAAAAATGGAAAACTCCATTTGAAAAAATACAGATCTTAGTAATAAAAAGATGTAGCCCAGTGCAGTGGACCTTAATAAATATGTTTGATGAATGACTATTCATCATGAGTGTTTCTGGGTTCACCATACAAGCTGCAACTTAACATTGAACTCTGCTCTTTGCTTTCACAGGCCACTTTTCATACGTTCACCCAAATACTGCACCACAAACGGTGTCCTCCTCACTGTACAGACAGGAGAAGAGGCCCAGGGCAGTGGCAGGATTCACCCATCTGGTCACCCAGGGCCAACAGTGAAGCTGGAAGAGCCCCAGCATTCCCAGGCACAATGCGGGGCTCTTCCCACTTCACTACCCGTGAGCAGGGGCAACTTCTGCAAACGTGTCCTTTTGTTCCTTTCTCTCTCTCTGGGAATGAATGTGATGTGTATGGTGCAAGAACTGTACAGGAATGCACTTGAAGTCATTGCTCTAAAGTTATATTTGCTTTATTTTTGATGCATTTCTACTAGTGCTAATCAGTGGAATAAAAGTTAGCACTTCAATTGTTGCATGAAGTACCAAACTTACCGAGCTTATACCAGGTAAATTCAAGAGATATCCAAGGACTGGAACTCTTCTAATGAAGCCAACCACCACAGGGAAGAACCCCCTTTAGGAAAGATATCAGAAGATTGCATTAAGTTTTCATAATTAAGCTTTTCTAATATTGCTATAACATGAAAAAAAAGCAGGTAATTTTTAAACCAAGATTACATGAAATCTTGCAACTTGTTATCAGCACAAATTGTTTACCAAATATATCAACGCACGTTCATCAGAGGAAGGAGAAAACCAGGAAAGAAATGGTGTATTTTTAAATGGATTTCATTTTCTTTGTAGCTGACAACTCTCAGTCAGTTCATCAAAAAAATAACTCCAGTGAGAATATCCAACTTAATCAGCAAAACTGATTTCTAAAAATTAGCATACATATTTTGAGATAATTCCTCTCTATATTATAGAAAATACATTCAAGACCCAATGTAGAAACAAGTGAAGTTAGTTCTGAGTAATTAAAACCACGTATGGTACTCTTTACATTAACTAAAGTAAATGAAGCATGACAGAGTAGAGTATTCATTTATTTCCAAATTTAAATCAGTGGCTTGCATCATGACCCCATGGATGTTGCCTGGCATAGCAGCTATGGTGCAGCCCTTGCACTGCCCAGTTAATCTCTGCAGCAGAAAAACAAATTTTCTGTGACAGTATCTCAGTTTGCAGCCAGCGGGTGGCATTCCCAGTGATCTCGCGATGAGCATTCCCTGTGTGGAATAAGGATTAACGTTCAAGGAGGCCTCAGCCACAGTGAAACAGTGAAGTTTCGCAAGTCACCATCCTCTTCACCACACGGCTAAAAACTATTTGCTGGGTAATATCCATACTAATAAGGGAATTTTTTGAGATTTTTTTTTTTTTTTTTTTTAAAGACCAGATCATTTCAGCAGCCCAGAAAATTGTGATGCAGGGCACACAAACCACTTGTAACAGATTAAAACAACTGCTCTATGCAAGATTAAGGAATAGTCAGTACAGGAAGGATAATACTGTCAGCCATAACTCTGCACACCTATAATCTGAACAAGGCTCCAAAAGCACCTTAGATTACAACAACTGTCCCATAGTAGCCAGGGCAGATTTTTGCTATGCAACCAAGCAGCAGGATCCTGAGGAACAGTATAAAATGATGCTTGAGGACAGACTTCATTTGTAACTTCTTCAGAAAGGGGCAAGTTGCTGACAGCATGATGATGGTTGAAGTGAACAAGATTGAAGCAAAACAAAAAGCTTTGCTTGAAGTAGTCACTAGCCAACCTTGTAGCAAGGAATTTAGATTCTATGAACTATTAAGCACTGGAAAAGATGGTCACAGAATCATGGACTCATCAAGGTTGGAAAAGACATTTAAGATCATTCAATCCAAACCACTGGTCTCCAGATGCTTTAAATTAAAACAGATCAGCTAAACATTCACACCTGGAATTACTTATTCCTTGTTGATACCCTTCAGGCTAAGGGATTGTCCTAGAGATAACTATTGATCTTTTATAAACCTTTCAACATTATGCTGGCACCACTAGATAATCCATAACCATACCTGCTTAGACATAGTAACTTATAACTCTTCTGAGATCTTTTAAAAGGAGGGTGTTTTGTAAGAAACACATTCTACTTTCTTTGTACTGGCTGATTAAACCAAGCACTACATGCAAGTGACAATGTATTCAGTGAAATACTGTGATTATCAAAGCACTTGCAGTGACAGTATTCAAAGTGACACAGAGTAGAACAATAAGAAATACATTAAACCCCCAAAATTCATTTTCTGAAATTTCACTGTCTTCAGTAGGAGCCAAGTTCAGATTTGTTTTTAAAAATAAACATTTTACCTGAACAAAATACCAGATTAACATACGATTTTACTGAGTACAAAAAGAGCTCTGTGAGAACAGTGGTTTCACTTTGATTAACAGGAACAGTATTATTTAGCCATTTGCTGAACACTTCAGGGTCTGAAACTTGATCAATAAGCATTAGTGAAACAGTCTGCATCTGGACAGAAGTCCAAGAACAACTAGAAGCCTCCCTTTCTACTTTTCTGCATATTTTTTGCTTTGTTCTGTAGGGAAGCATGGAACTTCAACCATGGAAATAAAGATAAAAATACAGATATCTATGCAGGTTGTAACAAGTCAAATTCTTTCATTATTACAGTTGCATTTATGAAGAACTTAAATGACACATTGTGAAAGTTATAACATGTTTCAAGATTGCTGTTAAAAAACTTAGAATTTCCATTTTTCCTTAACTCAGTCAAGGTACTGCTAACCCAAACAAGCAGTTCTGACTCTACGGCACAATTGTAACGAAACATGACAGAAAATATCTTTTCCCTGGGCTGCCATAGTGGTGAAATGGTAAGGATACAAACCTAGGATGGTAGTAAATTAATATTTTGCCCCGTTTGTTAAAGAAAAAAACAAACTCCCCACCAAAAGAAGTACCACATATCCCTTTTCCATGAGGAAATATTTAAACTTCACACTGCTAACAATTTGGGCTCCCACAAATTTTGAAGCTTTACAATTCTTTGGTTAGACATCAACATTACCAAAGTCACTTTGGTAAATGCCTCACAAACATCAGCAGATTTGAGTCTTGGAAAAATACTTACTAACTTGTAAATAAACAATTTCATATAAAACCTGACGAAAAGAAACATATAAAGGATGCTGCTTTGTCAACTCTAACACAGAAACACTACACAAACACATTTACTCCTACATACACCAACACAGAAAGTTATTTTCAAACAAGACTTACCTGAACAATAAGAAGAACCCATAAATTTCAAGGATCATTCCTATTAAAGGCCAACCAATGAGAACTATGAGCACACCACCCAGGAAGAAGCCTGTTGCTTTCATTTTGTGTTTTTGAAAGAAGAATCTGAATGTTCTTTCTAAACCAATAACAAAAGACAAGCCAGCCACAAATAAAACCTAGAAAAGACAAAAACAAACCAAAGAAAGAAAATAGTTAATTATGTTCCCAAGTACAGGATGTAAACATATAGATATATACACATGTTTTACAAAATTAGACTGCTTTTCTTGCACAACTTCTTCTAATACCAAAAGACAGATGGTGAGAATGAATTTACTATTGATTTTCTTTTATAAGGTCCATCCTAAAGCACTTGTAGCTCTCAGCTGCTTGGAAGTAAAGAGTCTATCCTTTGTGGTCACTGCCGAACACACTCAAGACAAAAGACCTGCTGACAACAGTTGTACCTGCCTTGTCACACACATACAATCTCTACCACAAGTGGTGCTGAAGCTCAGTACTATTAACAGCAAAGGTTCCTAAAACATAAGAACACACATAAAAGCACCTCTGTTCTGTGCCACTGACATCTTCAACAGCTTGTACTGATCTACTCATAGTGCAAAGCCAGAGAAGGAAAACAGCTGAACAGTGTAGAGCCTTTTTACTGTTTATTTATTTGTTCCAGCATAGACTGAACACTGTCACACTAGTCCCAACTAGTTAGAACTATTTCTAGTGTCCTGCCGCAACAGGACTTGTAATTACTTCAGCTTGTAAGCACACATCTGGGCAACATTTCTGCTCAGAAAGTGATAGTATCTCAGATTTTACTTAAGATTGTTTTACTCAAGTTTAAGTTTTGTGTGGTATTTAATAAATCACTTGCTTAGAATCTCCTGCCCTTTCTGATACAACTTTTTTTTTTTTTTAATAAAAACAACTCTCTGCAAGGATACAGTACCTTTTCTTGCATTATCTTTGGTTACCACATAGCCTGTCATTGTCTCTTCCTACCTACGTTTTCATCACTTTCCCTAAACAGGGTCTTGTATTTCCACCTTACATTAGGAAAAGAAAAAATAAGCATTATTTCATTTTTCACTCTTCCACTGCACACTTGATTTGATGGTTCATAACAACGCTTCAACTAATACACCCAAATTCAGATACACAATTTTATATTTTCCCTTAGTGAATCTCAGTATTGAGAATGAAACTGACTGCAGACTTTTAGGCATCAGCAAAAGAGGGGGTGAACCTCTACCAACCAGGCTGTGCTTTGGCTGGCTAGCAAAGCTGAGAACAGCAGAGGCACAGAGATTATCACATGCAGAAGACACCCTGATATTTTATATTTAGATTGGAAATTTCATGTACCAGAATGAGGATTTATTTTCTGTGCTGCTTTGAGCGACAACTTTGATTTGGTAAAAGCTGAAGATACTGAATCTCTCTTTTATGAAGGGGGTCTGGCTCTTCTAAAGCCAGCAATTCATACTTCTTTCTTTCCTCATACAGCACTGCAAAGCTACGTTTGCTAGCATATATTTAATCATTCTTATCCAAATATATACTTAAATTGACAGTTATCTTAGAGGATCACAAAAAAATCACATTTGCAGCAGCACAACAACTGTGGAACAAGCTGCTTCTTGTCTATCAACATCCCACAGGCCTGACCCAAGGTGATAGTCAAATCAGTGTGAGCTGTTCTAACCTCAGTCAGGAAAAATGAATCACTCCTGTCACTGGGCACAACTCCTCCTTTATACCAAATCACCACAGTAATCTTTGTCATGCAGCTTCAAACTGATAACATACTGTTCTATTTTTAGTTTAATAGACCACATGCTTGATTCTAAGCAGTGCAGAAAAGGCACTTACATTTCCAATAGCCAAAAGTGCTTTGTCAAAGAAGAGTATCATTCCAAAGAAGAGGAAGAACACTCCAAAGCCTGTTAGTCCCATTCCAATCTCTGAAAAAGAAGCAAATTTAGGCATGTAACAAAACATGGTACCACGAAAAAGTCATAGATAAAAATTGGGGAAAAAAATTAGAACATCCAATCTAAAGACATTTTAAATTTAGAAACTTCCCTGAGTGTACAAATATTGTAAATCTTGTAGACACCAATTACTTCGACAGACTGATCTTTGGAAGCTGCTTATCAAAAAAGTCCATATTTGGAACTAGACACTGAAACTGAATGCAACCAAAAGCAATCATGCATGCATACAAATGGCAAAGACACACGTCCCTTTTGATTAATTGCTAGTATGGAGAAAAGGATTGTTTTGTAAAGAGATAACGAAACTGTTCTCCAGATTAGATCAGGTGGTCAGTACATGGTACAAATAACATCAAGGTCATGGGTTTGATCCCTATATAGGTCACTCACAGAAGAGTTGGACTCGAAGATCCTTGTGGATCATTCAGTGGATCCTTGTGATCCTTCTCTTTCAACTCAGAATACTCTGGAATTTGCAGATCTTATCCCATTATCTTTACTATACTAATGTAAGTACCCTGGTCCTCTCCATCCTCCTGAGACCCCATGTTCAATTTCCCACAACCTTGCATAGCAGTCTCACTCCCCCCAGTTTCCAGATGGAACACAACTTGAATGAATCCTGCAGGATTTTTCCAAGTTACACGTGCTGATAGCTATCAAACACTAGCCTGGGTCTCCAGACAGTTGCCAGTTTTCACATAACTATTAAATAGTAAATATTGATGGATTAATGTTCAATTATATTTTTCATGCTTCATATTTCATTTTTAATAATTAAATGGTAGATTTGAATTACACATAGATACAATAGCTCCAGACTGTTAGTGTTGCATAGCAGTTTCATTTTATGAAATTTTTCATTTTATGATCTTAATTTGCAGACTTTTTAAAAATACTTTTTGTACTTAATATATTTGCTTATATTGTAGACTGGGCAGTGCTGGGTTAACAGTTGGACTCCATGGTCTTAAAGGTTTTTTTCCAATCTAAACAATTCTATAAACTTTGAGTTCTGCAAAGGATGCTCAAGAAATACTGGGAAGTCAAGAGTAGGATAGAAGGTTTGTACGAGAAACCAGGCTAGAAATGTCCAGCTATGATTAAAACTACCATTTGACAATAGCCTCTAAAGTATCTTGAAGACTGCTATTAGAAATAACACATCCGGCTTTTAATTTTAAATCTCTAAAGCCTTCCTTTGACTCTCACACAGACTGAATGGGAGAGAAAAACCAGGAACAGCAGCAACACGGCTGCAAAAACACGTGCCTTTATTATTGCCTTCCCTGTGATCAGACAATTTAGAAACCTATAGGACACTAAAACAGCTTAGCAAAACCAGCCCTAATACTACAGACAGGCTGGCAGCCCAGTCCATGCCCATATATATGTGTATTTTGAAGTTCCAAGTAGTTTTCCATAGTCTGTCCTGAAACAAACAAAAAAAACCACACCCACAATCACAGCCTTCACTGCTGCTTTTGGCCAGATCTACCTCAATATATTTTAATTGCACTTTGCAGATGTAGTTGGTCATTTGTTGTCGCTTGATGAGCTTGGGAGTAAAGGAGGATAATTATGCCTGTTTCAGGACTTCCAAGTAGTTATTGGAAATAAATTTCAAAACAGCTCAAAGAGATTTGTTACAGCAACATTCCACTCCCCAAACTTCTGTAAGGGCTTGGCTTCCAGCACGGCTGCAGAGCACATGCTGTTAGAGCTGTAGTTCTATAGTATTGCCTGCTACTTTAAACTGTTACTATGAGCATTTTAACACCCCACAATTAAAACCACTAAGTAACTCAATACGATCAATTTACTACAGGCACTCTCTGTACTTGTTTACAATGAAAAATGGAATTGCAAATTGTATTCTCAATGGATCTGCTGACTGAAGGCAATATAACAATTGCAACTGCCCTTTTCTCCAGTACTCTTTACTTCAGAAGAGCAGAAACAATCTGTATTCTGGAAGGAAAACACTTGGAGGCAGGACTCCAGAGGAATGACCAGCTGCCAGCAAGATAAATATGCAGTCATGGGAAGTGAGTATCCACTCCTCCCCGCAGACACAGCACAAGGTATGGATCTGGCAAGGAGGCAGAGGCCAACTCCCAACAGCTGCTGCAATCACCACTCTGACACTTCTCTAATCACCCGAAACGTGTTTGTAATCACTTCTGCCACAATGGACTCTGATTCGCTTCAGAAGTCACCCATATTCTCTGGTTAGTGGAGGGAAAGGGAAAAAAGAGAAAGGAACATTATTCTCATTATCCCAAAATAACTGCTGGAAGAAGATGAATGGTCCAGGACTATTATCCTCTGGTGCTGATATCTCAGCAGAGGGTGTTACTGCCTTGATTTACATCAGAATTTGGAAATATATTTAACTACTGTTCTCAGAGGAAGGAAAAGAAACAGTGTTGGCATTTTGTATAAAATCTTTTCAACAACAAACTATGAATATTTATAGAGGGAGCAAACTATTTTTAAATGCTTTCTCCTGTGCCAGAAGAGCTTTCCCACATTAGTCAAATCCAACATATCAATGCCTAGAAATGCAGAAACACACCCTAGCCAGGTTGCATTTATTCTGATTATGATTTCCTGAGACAAGGGATCAAACCTTCATTGTTTCTCTAGAAATTCCATAAGCTGTGCAAGAGTACTGCAGCACTGTGTCAAAACAGCTTAGTAGATACTAAGATTCAAAATTAAGATACATTGCTTGTGAAAGATTAGGTCAGACAAAGCACACCCGCAGTCTTTTATAGTGCACTATATAGTTCAAAATAAAATGGAATTGTGCACTATAGGCTCTCAGAAGACAAAAACTAATACAGTTTATATTCAGTGTATAACTATTATTTTGCTGCTAGCATTTTGCTGCTAGCAAATAATAGTATTTTTTAGTATTGAAAATTTAATTTGGGAAAAGCTAAGTGCATTCTTTTGCATATAAACTGGTGGTTTATAACACCATTCAATGCACCACTTAAAAATATGTTCTAGACTACAGATGCAAAATTAACTTTCCAAACATCAACCAATGCAGTGGTTCTCTCCAGGTATTTATCACACTACTCCACCAGTGACTCTATGGCTAACTCTGTATTTTTCCAGACAGCAGTGAGTTTTAAAATATCTGATGAACTATCTTCAGAATTTCAGAAAATCTGAAAAAAACCCAAACCCTTAAAACCCCTAAATGTCACAGTATTTTATTTACTACTCTTGTCTCTGACAGTTAAAACCAACAGTCTTAGCACTGGAAACAGCTGAAGGTCCCAAATGAGGAACTAAGGAAAAGAAAAACAGTGAGTCTCTTTCTGAAGAGATTTTTCTTTTTCTGCCCAACAAATACCCCAGACAGGACATTAAGGGCAAAAGCAATGCCCACAAGAGTTTAATCAATCAATTAACCCCGCAAGGATTAGTACTCATCCCAGTAACAGCACAATATCTGAATATCTCAAGAAATCATTGACCCTGAATGCTGCTAAACTCTGCTGCTTGTTTTCATCCTCAGCCTTAACTGGCTCTCCAATACCTCCACTTCCATTATCCTGCTATCAAGCTTGGTTATTTTAACTTTTTTTTTCCTAAATTTTTCACATCCTCTTTCATAACTGATGCTGTGGTGCTTATCAGGCACTTGTCTCCTTCTGTGGCAATCATGCCAGAAAAGCATCATACGTGAGATGGTAATTTAAATCAAAGGCCTAAGGTTGTCCTTTACCTTGCAGCTTAAGCTGTTACCACAGAATCACAACTGTTAGGGCTGGAAGGGACCTCTGGAGATCACCCAGTCCAACCCCCGTGCCAAGGCAGGGTCACCTGCAGCAGGCAACACAGGAAGGTGTGCAGGTGGGATTGGAATGTCTCCAGAAAGACAGACTCCACGTGCTCCCTGGGCAGCTGTTTCAGGGCTCTGCCACCCTCAACGGGAAGAAGTTCTTCCTCATCTTGAGGTGGAGGCTCTGTCTCTTAGTTTATGGCCATTGCTCCTCGTCTTGTTGCTGGGCACCACTGAAAAAAGTCTGGCACCCATTTCTTTGATCCCTATTTCCAAGTACTTCAGTGGAAACAAAACTATGGCCACATACAAGTATTTTTAAAGCTATTTACAGATAATTAAGTGGTTCCAGAGCACTGAGTCCACAGGGAGCACACGGGAGGATACGAGTTAAGTGTTACTTTGTTTACCATTCAGCTTTCATTCATTCATTCATAGTGATCAGTCAAAGTGCAGTGGGTACCAGCCCACAGAGGGGCTAAGTTAGATATCAGAAAGAAATTTTTTCCTGTAAGGGTGGTGAGGCCCTGGCACAGGTTGTCCAGAGAAGCTGTGGATGCCCCATTCCTGGAAGCGTTCAAGGCCAGGTTGGATAGGGCTCTGAGCAAACTGGTGCAATGGAAGGTGTCCCTGCTCATGGCACGGTGTTGGAACTGGATGATCTTTAAGGTCTCTTCCAACCCAAGCCATTCTGTGATTCCACCACACCACAGCACACCGAGCACTTGCAACCCCAGACAAACGCCGGCCGCGCTGGTGACAGAGCTCTCCTAAGGGCGAGGGACCCTGCCGAGCGCTCCCCCGTCGCTCTCCATCCCATTTCCCTTTCCGTGCTCCCCGCCAGCTCGCGGTACCGCCGCACCGGGGCCGCCGCGGTTTCCACTGCGGGGATGGGGCCGTGAGAGCTCCCCCCGCCCCAGACCGCTCCCACCCCACCGCTGGCTCCAGCCGGTCTCCAAGGGCCCAGCCGGACCCTGCTCGGCCGCTCCCGGGAGGTCCCACCGCGGACAAAGGGTGCGGGCCCGGCGAGCCCGGCCCTGGGACCCCCCAGACCCCGCCACCCCTAGCCCCGCGGCGGGCGGCCCCTCCCCGCTTCCCCACCGGGAGAGACGGCAGCGCTTACTCTGCGTGTCGGACAGGGANAGGTGGGAGCGGGGGCGCGGGGCGGGAGCGGGTGAGGGATGAGGGGGACGGGATAAAGGATAAACGATAAAAGATGCGGGAGTGCGGCTGGCACTAGCCCTTAGGCAGCTGTGCGAGCCATCGGCTCGATCTAGGGCTGAGCCTGCCGCACGGGAGGACACGGCTGCGAGGCGCGGTGGCGTCCTGCTTCCCCTGCCTGGCCCTGGCGGCCTCTATCCCTTCCTCCATCCCACCCGCTCCCCCCTGCATCCACCGAGCAAGTGCCTCCTTGCCTGCCCTCGGCAGCCTCCCTCCGTCCCTCCCCGCCCTGCGCTGCCCGAGCAGGTGCTTCTCTGCCTCCCCCGGCAATCTCCTTCCCTTCCTCCATCCCGCCGCGCTCCATCCTGTATCCGCTGAGCAGGGGCTTCCCTGCCTGCCCTCCGTAGCCTCCATCCATCCGTCCATCTATCCCGCCCCATCCTGCAGCCCTACCGAGTAGGTGCTTCCGGCCTGGAAAGCACCGTGCCCGCGGCTGGCGTGTGGGTGAGGAATGCTGAGAATGTTCCACTGTATATGTTCACTATATATCTTTGTGTGTGTGTTCCGTATAATACGCTATATGCGTGTCAATATTCCCACACTGGAGTAGGTTGCCCAGGGATATGGTGGGCTCACCACCCCTGGAGGCGATTAAGAGGCGTCTGGATCTGGCCCTGGATGATGCGGAAGTGTTTTATTCACACATAATTTTTAATACACATTTCCCCCTCCATTTATGGGTGTAGGGAAGATCTTTGTTATGGTGGAATCAGCTGATAGTGAGGATCTACTGGATTTATTTTCTTTCACCTTGCACTGGACTTTGCTTCCATCGGATGTTACTTCCATCTATGTAATAAATAGTTCAGAATTCCATAACAGAGAGAAAATATCAAGTTTCTTGAGTTTGGTATTGTTAACATGTAATATGATGAAGATTGTTGTTCAAAAAATGAGCCAATAAATACAATCCGATGTTCATTTCACTGATGGTCTATTCAAAATCAATCCCCCTTCTCTGAACCAAACCACGTTTTCACTCCCTCCTAACAGATCCTCTAGGTGTTATGGTGGCTGCCTTTCTAAGGGGGACAATGTCATGTGTTCAGACTTCTGTAAAATAGTCTTTGAAGAGATCAAGAAAGATAATGGACACTTGGCGAGTGACTGGTGTATGTTAGAGCATTCTGCTTGCAGGAAATTTATGACTTGGTCAAAATTCGTTTGGATTCATTTAGAAGCCTGGTGAGTTGTGGCCTTGGGAATTGGTTGTGAATCTGTGTTCATCCATTTTGCAGAAGAGAAAAAGCAGTTGTCATCTAGTGAGGCTTCTTTACGTAAGCAAACTAAATTAACCAGTACTTAAACTGTTACTTTAACAGCTCTAGTAATGAAGAACCTCCGGCAGTATATTTGTTCTAAGTTGAGAAGGTTTACTTATGAAATATATTCTAAAATGTATTTATTTCATTTTCTTTTTAGTGACAGTTGCTTGGTTAAATAAGATCTCCCAAGGATAACATTCTTTAATCTCCAAAGATGACAGCTGTTGCAGGTAATCCACAATTAATATTCCATATGTTCCTTTTGCTGTCATTTAACTAACAGACACAATCACCTGATGTTACTGATTGTTATTTATATGAATTTATGGTATGCAGAAAAGAGTTTGTGGGGTCTGTACTACTATACTTAAGATTTGAAGAAAAAAATTCTTTTACTGGATAACTTTTTATTTCTTGGGTATAACTAACCCAAAATGCCCCATCTCTGGAAATGTTCAAGGCCAGTTTGGATGGTGCTCTTAGCAACCTGGTCTAGTGGCAGGGGGGTTGGAACAAGATGAGCTTTAAGGTCCCTTCCAACCCAAGTTATTGTATGATGAAAATCAAGCTTGTCAAGGAAATTACTTGGTTTTCAATATTTTGAAAATGTGCTTCGTATTTTAAGATATTCTTAACTCTTTCCTGCTGAGTAGCAGTGGGCATTTAGGAAGACAACTTGTCACCATTTTGTGCCATTTGAAATGAAGATATTTTTTCCACATCATACGTTTTTGTTTCTATAACTGTATTACCATATCTGCTCTGGTAGGACCAAAATGTCTTGGGTTTTCTGGGTGTGGGGGAGGAGGTAATTTCCTCATCAGAGCTTTTTTAACCTGGCTCTGAAATGGTGATACATGCTTGGCACACAGGCATATGTGATAATTATTCTTTTAAACTCTGGGGACTGGATTCTAGAACACAATCTGCAATTCACACACATGCCTATTGGGATGGAAAGAGGCAAATTCCTGCCAAAGACTCACTTGTGTAACCCAAGCTTTTGAGGAGTGTTTGCTTCATTTTTTTCACGCGAAAGATGGCTTGTGTTTGTAAAAGCACTCTTCCTCTATATCCAAACCTTGTTGTTTATCACATCCTCTTGTTCTGTGTAGGAGGGAGATCTTGGTGCATGAAACTTAGCTTTGTGCTAATGGCTCTATTTTCAACGCCAGAAAAATTTGACTTGCTGAGGTTAATGTTGCTTCTCACATGTAAATAAATGCTTTCTATTGACAACTTGCTCATATTATGCTTACATTGGGATTGGAGTACAATTAATACAATTAAAACTGGCATCAGCATGACTGTAGTCTCTATTGTGCCTTCTCCTTGCTTTTCCTTGCAGTTCTAGAGGAGGTGCTGGTGTCCATTGAGAATGAGCTGCAAGCAGTGGAGATGCAGATACAGGAGCTTGTGGATAAGCAGCAGGAACTCCTTCAAAAGAAGATGAGGGTGAAGAATCTGATAAAACAGTCCTCAGGAGACTTGGAGGCAGGTGGAAGTAAAGACACTGAAACCTCAGCTGAGGAATGGAACAAAAAAGGTTTGCAGAGTCAAATTCTAATATTTTAACAGAAAGGTGAACTAATTCAGTATGGGAAAATGCACATACCGAGTTTTGTTTGGATAATAATATTGACCTATTTAATTTTCATCAGCTGGCTGACATGCCAGGGTAATGGGGTAATGTTGGTACTTGTCTCATTGGACATTCCTAAAGACTAATCTTGAGTTATTCTGGGCAGAATTATCTGTTCTGTCAGAATGGCCTGTTATAACTACTTTAATTCTTTGCTTGTTGCAAAGTCACAATTTGATTTAATTTGCTCTTAGAATCCCAGAGTAAATTTTTATTACAATACTAGCATGCCAAATAATTAAATTATATTGCAATACTTACTTTTGTGTTTTAAAACAAATTGCTCTGCATTTTCTCAGGATTTGATAATGACAGTTTTGCACTTAGAGTTGCTTCATGCTGGTTTTGTGTTTCCTCTTGCTTGAGTGGGTAGGACATTGGTGGTATTTGTGATGGGTTATGTAGCCTCACTGTCTCACCAAATTAATGCAAATTAGATGGATGCTGACTGCCAAAAATAACCTAGATACATTATTATGGTAGAATTAGTGCAAGTGGCAAGCGCCTTGTGGTGGTGTGAGGGCTGCTGTCTTTCAAGTTTAACATCAGCTGAAGTCCTGGATAGTTGGTGGTTCTTGGCCATGTTATGCCTTGCCAAATTTGACTCAGATATTTTATTTTTTTTTCTCTTTTTAAATTTAATTTTCAGTTTGGAAATGCCTGTATCTACTGTATATATATGCTTTCTTGGCTTTTTTAAAAATGAAATTAATATTGTTGTTGAATCCATATTTATCTGTGTTTGAGAAGTGTTATGCAAATGTTATTATACTTATCATTGCAAATTATGCTATTGAAAAAGTTATTTGGTTTGTGTAGTTCTATGCCTAATTCTCTCCTCCTGTGCTTTGAAAATTAATATCTTTGCAATCAGATGCTGTGATTGAACGAGAGCAGCAGCTAAATTTGTTCCCAGTATAAAGCTCATGGAAGTCAGTGGGAGGCTTTTCTTGGGTTCAGGGAGCCTTGGATTTTGACTGTGATCTTTGTAAATTTCTTTGCCATGTTACCTCAAGTCCCAAACTTAATTCTTGCATTGCATGTGGTGTAACCTGGAGATCCCACAGTTTTTCTGCATTTTAATTTTATTGGTACCAGAAAGATGCATCAGGAAGCATAATTTAAGTTTTTACAGTATTACATCTTTAAAAAATGCAATCCTTAGCTCTTTATTGAGGAAAAGAAAAACCTATTATAAGCATGCTGGGGTGGTGTTTTGCAGAAGATTAAACATCTTTTCCCCCTCCTTTTTTTTTTTTTTAAATAAATGCTTATTATTGATGGGATATATGGAGAAATTGTATCCCTACCTCATTATACTATTTGTAATTGCTGCATTTGTATGAGGGAAGCATATTGTAGGGATCAGTGTCTGGTTTTATTTATTTTCAGAGTGGAATTCTAATTTCTAGTTAATTTTGGACTAAAGAGTTAACATGATCATTAGCACTCTGAAGTTCATCTGTTTTGAGTTTTTCACATTAGTTCACATCCATGTGCAATGAGGGCTTTGGTCTGGAGGTGGACTGTGTTTACAATTTGAGTTTTCAAAAGTCCACCCCAGAAAACAGTGTATCCAGACTCAGGTTGTGTGGAGATTTTTCTGTGTCATTACTGAATCTTTAAACACTTTGTCAGATCTAAAATTGTGTCACTGCCAGATTTAGTTATTGAATATGTAAATTACTCCTCCTTCTTATATTTTAATTTGCTTATGAAATGTGTTTGTTGAGTTGGTTTTTTCCCTTAACAGATTTTCCATGGTATGAGAAGATAAAAACTGCACTGCAGAGCAAATTTAAACTCCAGAAGTTTAGATCACTGCAACTTGAAACAGTAAATGCTGCAATGGCAGGAAAGGATATATTTCTTGTCATGCCTACAGGTGGTGGAAAGAGCCTTTGTTACCAGTTACCAGCTGTCTGTTCTGATGGTATGTAAGGGGAAAAAAAAGACATAAGATAAAAAGTTAGATTTATTTTTCTCCCTTTTATAGTTATTTGGAGAACGAACATTATTTGGTGTATTTTTTGTTTTGTTGATTTGGTTTTGTTTGGTTGGGGTTTTTAATAACTCATTCAATTGCATTGGAAGTTTACTCATTTACAAAAGTCAAATTTACCACTACCTGTCACTGCTTAGTTCTATGGTAAATCAGCACCTCATGACACAGATATCCAACTTGTTTTGTACATTTTTATACTCTGTCTGTTGCAGCTCAGTTGTTTGTGGTCTAGACCCTAAGGGGAGGTGCATGTCGTGGGCCTTTAATAAGAATTATCCCTATGTGATCGCTCATGTATGCACTCACTTGTCAGCTGTCTAGGAGGGGAATCTGCTGCTGTGAATAAAGCTTAAGCTTACATTTGGCAGTTTCTTCAGAGCAGGGCTGATACATCAGTAAAGAGAATTAGAGGAGATATTTGTGACATCTGAACTGCTCAGTTTGCACAATGATTGGTTGTTACAGGTTTCACACTGGTGATATGTCCTTTGATATCTCTCATGGAAGATCAGCTCATGGTTTTGGAACAGCTTGGTATTTCTGCAGCTTTATTAAATGCCTCAAGCAGCAAGGTATGTTTAACTTCATGTGTTTTGTGGTGTATGTGCTGGTGTCTCCCCTCTGTGTAGTTACTTGACAATGTTGAATGGATGAGACAGATTTATCAGCTAATGCTGTTCTGTCAACAGTATCTGGCCCAGGAGGGTGCTGTGATACGGGTAAGGTGGTTAGGTATCTTGTATTCACGTTTTACTGACAACAACACATGGAGCCAACACCTTCTGTGGAATACAGATTTCTTGGAGCTATTTAGAGGATGTGAAGTACATTTGGCTGATGCGTGTTCTAAATTTTTACTCAGTTTCTAGACTTGGAAGGGGTAATTTTTGTCCAGTACTACCACGTTGAGCAGTGCAGGCTTTTACATATAATTATTTATCTCTTACTGTAGGGTGGTGAGCTGTTTGATCCAGAGGCCAAGAAGCAACTTATTTCCCAGTCTCTTACTAGACAGTTGCTTTTTTTGCAGTTATTTTCCTGACTAGCAGGAGGCCATGATCATTAACTTGCACATGACACTGGATTTGATAAGTCAAATGTGCTTGTGCCAAATGTGAAGCCTGCTTTGATGCAGAGCTCTCTGAAAACTCAGTAATAAAAACCACCGTTGTGTGCAAGGAATTATTTTACACTTGCAGTATCACAGGCATGTTTGGTACATCATAGTTTGTTGAGAAAATCTTGATACCATACGATGAAGCAAAGACACATTCAACACTTTGCTTCTTTAAAGGTCCATCACAGATTTTCTAAGTATTAAAATGACCATTTTATATATAGTGATCTTCTACAAAGCTTATAGTGGTCAATACCATGGAACAGTTTATCAGTCTCTGTTAATTACACCTTAGGAATTGCTAATCACCTCTTAAGAACCTTAGCACTAGGCAACTTCAGTGTGTTGTCCCAGTTTGTTACCACCTGCTGTCTCATTTTGTTTTGAACAGGAACACGTGAAGTGGGTCCACACGGAAATGCTGAACAGGAATTCAGACCTGAAGCTCATTTATGTGACCCCTGAGAAGATTGCAAAGAGCAAAATGTTCATGTCCAAGCTGGAGAAGGCTTATCAGGCTGGGTGCCTGGCTCGCATCGCTGTGGATGAGGTGCATTGCTGCAGTCAGTGGGGCCATGACTTCAGGCCTGGTATGCTCCTCAGAAATGCCCTTTGCAGAGTTGTTCAGGCATCAGTGAATAATGAGTTGGGCCTGAAAGAAGGCCAGCTGCTTCCTTCACGTGTTAAGTAAATTCTTAATGTGTGACAAGGATCTGTGTTAGCTCAAGGACTTCAATTCACAAATTGTCCAGGAGCTAAGTTCATGCAAATGATTATTTCAACATAGATTTTGCTGTCAGTATTCTGAAAAATGCCTTATTCAGCTTACTTTAATTGGAGCTTCATAAAATCAAAGGTTTTGGCTGGCATCTTTAATATGGGTAATAGTTACCTTTAATCTACTGCTACATGAAAGTGTCATTCTGTACACCACTCCCTGGCACTTCTGGTGAAAGAGGTAGGGCATTTTGTAAATTCATGAGATATATTTTAATCATCTCTAAAGCATGCCCTTCGCTTAGAGGAAAAGAAAGGTGTGCTTCAGTCTTTTTCCTCTCTTGGAGATTGTAGCATACTGTTGGTTACTGTTTCTTTGTTTTTGAAAGAAAACCTGATTTGAAGCAATATTAACTCTAAAGTCACTCTTAGCAGTTTTGCTAAAAAGTGGTGCCTGAGCCAAGAGCGAGGCTAGTTCAAGAGGCCATGTGGAATTTGGATGTGTACCTCTGGCTGCATTTCTATTCTAAGGCAGCAGGTGATTGTCAGTACTGAGCCTTTAAAATTTTTAATTATTACAGTCTGGTCTATGTATCCAAATTCACATTGCTTGTTTATTAGAAAAGTTCTGTTCACTCAAAAGCTGTTTGTAAAGACAGACCTGCAAAATAACCTGAATATTGTTAAATACAATGCCACACATATTTTTCTAACTTCTTAAGACTTTCTATTTCCATATATTTTTGCCTTCTGAACTGTGGCTGATAATTGCAGCCTCACAGTACCTGAAGGGAGCCTAAAAGAAAACTGGAGAGGGACTTTTTACAAGAGCCTGGAGTGACAGGCCAAGTGGAAATGGCTTCAAACTGACAGAGAGTGGGTTTAGATTGGATATTAGGAAGAACTCCTTTACTGTGAAGGTGGCGAGGCACTGGAACAGGCTGCCCGGAGAAGTTATGGATGCCTCATCCCTGGAGGTGTTCAAGGCCAGATCGGATGGGGCTTTGAGCAACCTGGTCTGGTGGAAGGTGTCCCTGCCAATGGCAGGGGGTTTGGACAAGAGGGTCTTCAAGGTGTCTTCCAACCCAAATGATTCTGTGATTGATTCTTTAAAATTCAATTAGAAGACATCTCTTTTGATAAGTGCAACCTGCTTGTTATTTCATTTGGATGTATAAATCAGTTCTGTAGTAGATTAGCAATAATAACATTTATTGCAGTATTACCTCATTAAATACTACCTACATGAATGTCTTTTTTAAGTTTGCATCTGTGGTATGAGAAATCTTTTTCTTTCCACTTTTTGTATTTTTGCTTAGACTACAAGTCTCTTGGCATCTTGAAAAGACAGTTTCCCAATACTCCCTTGATTGGATTGACAGCAACAGCTACCAATCATGTTTTAAAGGATGCTCAGAATATTTTGCATGTTCAAAAGTGCATTACCTTTACTGCTTCCTTCAACCGGCCCAACCTTTACTATGAGGTAGGTGTTGTTACCTGTTTTTTTGGCTGCAGTGCTGTTGTGCTGTCTCCTGCAAGGAGAGAGGCAGGCAGCAGGCTCAGACTGCTACAACCTGTTGGAAAATATGTCCCATGATGGCAAAAAGGTTGTGAATTATTGTGTTGTGCTGTGTTTTCACATTGGCCACAGGTTTGTTTATTGTTCCTCTTGGGGAAAGCTTGCAAGTTTGTTTTGGTTTTTATTTTTCAATGGACTTTTGAGTTGTAATCTGATTGTTCATAAAGAGAAGATACTAATTTTTTTTAAATGGTAAAACAGTTGTGTTTATTACACTGGAAAAAGTGAAATAAGGTTTTTTGGCAGACTGTTTGCCCACTTGAACTCTGACATGTGCATAATATATTTTTGAGGTTCGGCATAAGCCTTCAAATAACGAAGATTTCATTGAGGACATAGTTAAGACCATTAATGGAAGATACAAAGGACTGTCAGGTAAAAAGTTTCAAAAAAGGCGCATTATCTTTCATAACTGTCAGCATTACAAGGATGTTGGGAAGTTTTCAAGTGATCTTGAAGCATGTAGAGAAATTCTGCCTTCAGCATACATTAAACATCCAGCATTAGAATAAATGACATTTAGTAAGATCCATACCTTGAATAATTTCTCTCTTCATTCATTAGTGTTTAAATGTCTTTACTGCTTACTTGTATCTTCTGAAGTATTGAACTGCAATGTTGGTATCTACAGAACAATCTTTACATATGTAAGAATAATAGGAAGTTTTGTAAAAGCCAAGCTCAGAAGAGGTCATCTCTATGTTCTTAAATCACGCATTATTTAGTACCTATGTGTCAGGATATTTGTTGTCTTTAACATGTTTTTTCATATTTGATCATAAGAGTCATCTGTTACTCAGTGCCCAGAATGGGTGTTACAGGGTGAATTGCAGATAAAAGCAGGACTGTAAAAGTTGGACTTGAGTAATCAATAAATTATGTAGTGGAAATAAAGAGGAGAGACATCTTGCCAAGGCAGCAGAACCCAGGTTTCTGGAGCAGCAGTCTGTCCCTGTCTCTGCTTGGAGCTCTGTGGCTGTGAGGAGCAGCTCCCTGAGAACAAACTGTGCTAAGATGATCACAAATCACATGGCTTTGCATGTAATCCCTGACTTAGCCCAGCCTGGCTAATGACAAAAAGCAGATTTAACTGAAACCTCAGGTGAGATGCCATAGATGTCATAAGGAATAGCACCTCTTCAAAGAAGCTTTAATAAGCATTGTCCTCCTTGAACATTAATAGGATACTTCCATGATTCTATGGATTGGCACCTGTATTTCCTCTTTACCCTTCACCTCCAAGCTGATAATTGAAGTTTCCTTCATAAATATCAATACTATGGACTAAATAGGCACAAAAAATGTATAATGCTTTTTAATTATTTCTTTTATAAGCTAATAAAACTTTCACAATTGTTTTTAAGTATTGGGGATTGTTTGGCCTTTTTAAGGCACGACAGTGAGGTCTGTTTCACTTTTGTGCAGGAATTGTTTACTGTTTTTCTCAGAAGGATTCTGAACAAGTTACTGTGAGTTTGCAGAAACTGGGAATCAAGGCAGGGACTTACCATGCAAACATGGATGCTAAATATAAAACCAAAGTTCATAAAGGATGGGCAACAAATCAAATCCAGGTTAAGTAAATACTTTTCACCTACTTACGTCTCATTTAAACAAAATGTGGTTTGGGACCTTGATGATTTCTTGATCTTTTTTCCAGGTGGTAGTGGCAACTGTTGCTTTTGGCATGGGAATTGATAAACCTGATGTGAGGTTTGTAATTCATCACTCTATGAGCAAGTCCATGGAAAACTACTACCAAGAGAGTGGACGTGCAGGTATTGTAAGAAGTGGCTTTTGCAAAGTTGCCATTTACATCCATTAAACCAGTAAAACTGTCCTTCAATTTTCCAGGGATTTGTGCAAAGTCTCCTGGCTTTGAGATAATTTCCAAAGGGTATAATGACACTGCCTCTGTAAAGAGGCTTTAAATATAAACTGCTTTCATGACCAGGTGTCTACTGCAGTATAACAAAGAGTAACTGGGTACCTAGACCTCCACTCAGCATCTTTTAAAATACTTTATCACATCCGTGGCTCACCAGAATAACATGGCATGAATTTGATACACAATTTTTCATTTTTTAATTTTGTATAATGACTGGGATGTGTGATTTGCTCAGATTGTCTCTAGATGATGTTTAATCACTGTATGAATTTCAGAAATACAAGTAGGATGGGGAGTCTGGAGCAGGGAATTGTAAGAATTGATCAATGTTTAGCAGCACTAAATACCTGTTATGGTCAACAACTTCCCCCCCAAAAGTTTTGTGGTGTTTTGGTTTTTTTGATCTTGTTCCTCTCATTACCTTTATAAAGGCAGGTTTCAGTCTATGCAGAGAAAAGCTTTTCAAGGAACTTGAGGGGCAATTGGTTGAGATGTTAATTTTCTGTTCATTTTAATGCGTTTCAGGTAGAGATGACCAAAAAGCTGACTGCATTTTGTATTATGGGTTTGGAGATATATTCAGAATCAGCTCAATGGTAGTGATGGAAAATGTTGGCCAAGAGAAGCTGTATGATATGGTATCTTATTGCCAAAATATGAACAAGTAAGTTACTATGCTGGCTTGGTTGCTTAGTTTTTAAATAGGCTAATTTTGTTGGGGTTTTTAGAGGCCACTTGAAAAAAAAAAAAAGAAAAAACCTGAAACAAGACCAAAATGAACCCATCACCAAAAAAAACCTCCCACAAAAACAGGAATAAGCTTGCCAGCTTCAGGATACAATTCTGGAAGTGGTTATGTTGGGGTGAAATATCTGTCAAAAAACACTTTGGATTTCAAACCCCAGTCAGAGGAAATACTGGAATCTTTGGTTTTGACTCTAAGCTACAGTGTTTAATGGCCACATAGGAATCCACATGTGTTTAATGCTTCACCTGCTCCACTGAGCTATTTGGAATACTTCATGGAAAACATTTGTATCTGTGTTGTGGACAGCTGGTGCATCTGGTAAAGCCTTTGTTTGCCTCAGTGTAACAAATTCATATTCTTACCATTCTTCATTCTCTTGAAATTGCAGATTATCCTCTTCTGCTTCAAGCAAACTGTTCCTACAGCAGTGTTTAATCATTATTCCTATTGGCGTAGCTGATAGGGAATAGTGGTGTTGCGGTGTTTGTTCTCTGATTTTTTCCTGTGATAATTTTTCATGCTTTTTTTGAGATCTGAGCTGTCCCTAGGGACCTTTTTTGCCATTTCCATGGTGTATAACACAGGTGTTATAAATTCACTTGGGTTCCATGGCCCCCCTCTGCTCTCTGCTCCTCAGGTGTCGCCGGGTGCTCATAGCCCACCACTTTGATGAAGTGTGGGATTCTGCAAACTGCAACAGAATGTGTGATAACTGCTGTAGAGAGAATGGTAGGTAAAGGACAGACAACATGGGAAAAGTTGATTTAAAGAAACATGTGATGTAGAAAAACTGTAAGCAAATTTTATGACCTGTGCTTGTATTACTGATTGTTTTCAAGGTGCAGATTTTGTTACGAATATCAGGTTTTGGTGGCCTGCTGTTGCCAAGTTCAGGGTGTTTAGCAGGATACTTCCTGGTTTGGCTTTTTGCCTGAGGTTGGACACTTTGGTGTTTTTCAGGCTCAGCTGTTCACCTGTTCCCAGAAGGGAAGCTGGGGCAAGGGGGAGATTGGCTTACCTGTTGTAAAAGGATTCTGGTTGTGTCAGGTTTTGTTTCAGGATTTGTTTGGGTGTGAAAGCTTTATTGAGGAGGAGCCCCTGCATGCCAGACTGTTCACACTCAGGGTCTGAGTTTGCATGGCCTCTCACAACTTGCCTGGAAAAATCTGAGTATTTCAGGGCTGCACACTCACAAAATGTTCCTGTGTCAGGACTGCACATGACAGGTGTGCAGAACAACTGAACACTCTAATTCAAGGTTTTGCTCTGATTTTTGGTACCCATCAGAAAGCTGAAAGACTCAAAAGATGAACAAAGCATCTGTTGTTAGACTTAAAAAGTGAGTGCTGTGACTTAGACATGGGAAACCCCATGGAAAGCAAGAAAGCTCTGAAAGAGCTGGGAGAAAGTTGGTCTTGGGCATCTCTAAGGGGTGCACAAAATCACCTTAAATCTCATTGAGGACCACCTAGGTGAATTGTTGTAATATGTGGAAAATACCATCTCCTCATATCACATATCTGGTGAAAAAACATTTGGATAATATAGTGATCAACACTTGAAAAAACTTAGGAATAATTCTGTATTCAAAGCTGTTCTCATAACTAGACTTTATTTCCTTCTATCTTTCTGGGGGGTAAAGTAGACAAACCAAAATTTAACTTTTTTTCATTATACAGTTTTATTATATAATAAAAGTCTTTTGCAAAATCTTGCAAGTAACAATGTCTTGTTATCTCCTACTTAGAAACGGGGCTTAGCTGAAATGTACATTGGGATCAGAGGTTGGGAAGAGTATGGAGCTGGCTTGTCCCCAAGGCTTGCAAGGAGCCCTGTGATGAAATAAAGTTGAAATATATTCTGTTCACTGCTTCTTCACCTCTAGGGCCTTTTGACACTTAAGCAAGCTCTAAGGAAACTTAGCAGTAGTACTTGTTTTTCAGTACTTAATCCTTAGTATCAGCCAGTTGAGGTAATTCTGTGCCATGATCTGATCATTATGTACTACATCGATGAATTGATGCTTGGAATTGTTATTGATGATGAAGCTGATTATTATAATGTAATTATTGCTTTTTATGTGTGTCTCATTTTGTCCATAACTGTCTTGAGAGAAGAAATGTCAGTCTTCACCTCTATGCTCTCTAATCTTTTCATAATGAACACTGTGGGTGAGGAAAAGGAATCCAGTTCTAGAGTAACATAGTAGCCTCCTTGCAAATTTTATGCTTTGAAATAATTTCTGGTTTGTAACATTAAACTCAAGTACAAACGTTTGTTAGATGGGAGTTTCAATAGTGAAGGAGAAAAATATGTGAGTATACATACATCCTGATTTGACAGAAGTTACCACTTTATTTTTTAAGTTAGTTCAAAAGCAAAACAAAAAACCCATTGCTATTACACACCACAAAGATAAGTATTTATAGCTATATAGAACTACAAAGAACTTTCTGTTTAAACGTTCCTTCACTTCTACTTGCAGCATGTGAGAAGATGGACATAACAGGATACTGCAGGGATCTAACCAAGATCCTTGAGCAAGCTGACAGCATGAGTGAGAAACTCACCCCGCTGAAATTAATCGATGCCTGGTCTGGGAAAGGTGTGTCCAAATTCAGGGTGCCTGAAGTTACTCCACCCAAGCACCCTCGAGATGAGCTGGAGAGAATTATTGCCCATTTACTGCTGCAGCAGTATCTGAAGTATGTAAGATAACTGTTTTGTTTTCTGTGTTTTGGTTTTTTAATGTTTAGTAGTCATTTTTCTTTGCTCTCCTGTTACTTCTATATAACATTAATGGATACATTCTGTAGTCTTGTTTTTATTTCAGATGCATTTAATGTATTCTTCAAAACCCTTGAAATAATGCTATATTTCCATTTCCAAAGTTGGAGGAACATTTGACATGCTGCATCTTGTGCAATTTTAAAAAGCTGGGGTCTTATGTATTCAGATATTTAAATCTGCAGCAGGATTAATTTTGGAGAAGTCTGCAGTTTATACAGATCTCATTCACATTCCATGGATAAGGGAAGGAAAAGCCCACAAGATGTCTAAGTCATGAAAGACTGGCTAATGTGGAAAGTGGTACTGAGAAATTTTAAGAAAGCATAGTAAAAATAACAACAGTGCTGTCTCTGTAAACTGTCTGTGCGCTGTGTTTTGTCTTCTCATACAATTTTGTAAGTTCAAGAATATCTACAAATATCTAATCCCTTTATTTTGTCTTAATTTTTCTTTGCATCTCTCCATACCGCTGACTTTTTTTTATATTATTAAGAGGCTGAGCAGATGACTTATTACATCTTTTTTCCTCATTTTCCTCCGCATGTTTCAAGAGACAGACAAGTGTGTGTCTGAGTGTTTCTGTAAAGGTCCACAAACCGAATTATGTTAAGTGTTGACCAGAGTAGCTCTAAGTCAACTGACTGTCTGCTTGAATAGATAAAGCAGAATGAAGCTGCTATTTGGAACATCCATCAGAAGGGTTATGTGTCCCCTTCATTATGGAAAGAGTTGTTAAGATTAAGCAGGCTGCCCAGGGAAGTGGTGGAGTCACCATCCCTGGGAGTGTTCACAAAATATGTGGATGTGGCACTTGAGGACACGGTTTAGTGGTGGTGCTGGGTTGATGGTTGGACTTGATCTTGGAGGTCTTTTCTAACTTTAAGGATTCTGTGATTTTTTTCTTCCCCTGCGTAGTCTGGCCTCTGTCTCCAACCTTCCCTTGTAACACTGATTTAATTCATGCAGGGAGGATTTCAGCTTCACAGCCTTTGCTACAATATCCTACCTGAAGGTGGGACCGAAAGCCCGGCTGCTGAAAAATGAGGGACACGTCATCACCATAGAAGGGATAACAAACAGGAAAAGTGGTTTCAAGGTATTTAGATCTGTACTGATTTGCTATATAGGTATCTTCTTCATTAGAGCTTAATTTAATGATTTGGAATCTGCTCAAAATATGTTTTGTAGTAATGCAGTCAACCTCGTAAATATCTTCTCTCTTGTGTGGAAACATGGGAAAAGAAGGAAAACAATGTTGGAATTTTAATTCATCTCTTTATATCTCACAGGTCAAACCATCTCAGTCTTCAAATGTGAAAGGAAGCAGAGAAAATGCCCAGACTGTATCAAAGACTGTCCAAGATTCAGTGGTGAAGAAATCACAGGAACATAAACGGCCCAGCTGTGGTCCTAACTTAAAAGCAAAGAAACCTAAGCTTCAGGCAGGTGGAAATGACCAACCAGTAGTTATTGACTGAGTGTCACAGACTGCATTTAGGATCTAATCATGGTTGCTGCTCCATGGACAATGCACTGTGTAAGTTCAGTTTGTGCTTCAGTAATGGTATTTTTATTTAATAAATACTGAACAGGGAAAAAATACCTTAAAAACTGTCAAATCTAGAAGGCGGCTAGTAGTGAAGGAAAAAGTGTTTCATATCAAAATAATTGGTGCATATCTTAGCATACAGCAATGATTATAAAACCTGTATAAGACCACGTTGCCTTTTTAACTCTTTTGGAAGTGTAGTATATAGTAACACTTCGGCAGGATCATGCAGGCTGGAAAGGACTTCCAAGAGATCCAGAGGCTTCCAGACTTCCTTCCTGTGGGAGTCTCCACCCAGTGCTCCCGTGAGAGTCATCTTGAGGTTTCTCTCCTTTGCAGCACAGGACTTGGGTGGTCCTTGGCTCTGCAGTGTCTCTGAAGACCCTGTCACCTCCTGTTCCTTCTGCCTGCTGTGCAGATGACTCTCCTCTTTCACCAGTGACTCCACTGCAGCCAGGGCACAGCTTCCCCAGGGTGCCTGCTGTCACCAGCCCCAGGGAGTGACATCGGACAGCCAGAGACTGGGATGCTGCAGCATCCTCCCTCTGGAGCTCTGGCTGGGTCAGAGCTGCTGCTCCGCCAGGGCTCGTTGGTCCAGCCCACGTGGGCATTGCCATCGCTGCAGTTCTGAGCAGGGACATGTGTTCCTACACTCACTGTGGCATATTTGAGTGAAATACTGTATTTATGAGTAAAATATTATGTGTATTTATGCCTTTGAAATATGTCTGTTGCTTTTAGAATTTGATTTCTCTAGCTTGTTATTCAAATAGAAATTTATTACTTCTGTGCTTTGCAGAAGTACCTAAATTTAGATTTACAAACAAGACAACCTCCCAGCCTGGGAAAAACTTAACAGTTACTGCTGCCTGCAAGCATTCTCAGGCACCCATCCTGAGTGCTAGGTTCAATTTTATTTACCTCCTTCTAACATCTTAGCAGCCAGAGATCAAAAAGGCAAGTTCAGTTTCCCTAGCAAACATAAGTTCTGGGTGCTTGCATTTTGGTTCCTTCTCCCTTCCTCCCCCAACACTTACATGTACAAGAAATACAGAACAAATATCATTAAGAACATGCTCTTCATCTTTATTTTTCTGATAAAATTCTGACAGTGACTAAAGCCTATAGTCTTTCACCCATCCTTTAGCTGAGACCTTTGCCAAAAATGGAATTAATTTAGTTAAAAAGTCATTCTCTTAAAAAAAAAAAAGAAAAAAAAAGTGATTTGTCTGGGAGAAGTCTCAGTATGTACTGCCAACTTTGCATTGAGTGGAGTGTATAATAAATTGTTCCCAATTTGACCCTAAATAAATAGCAACTCCCAAGCAGCAATGGTAGAACAAAATCAAAAGCCAGGATGAAACAAATGTCCAGGGCAGGCACTGTGCCATATATATACATATATACAGTGCAGCTGTACCCCAACAGCTGGACAGCTGAAGGGACAAGCAGTTAAAGAGCTGCTCTCAACTGCCATCTCATCCTGGCTTTCATTGTGCAAAGCTTCTGTTCTGTACTTAACTGAGTAGAAAATATACTTATTTCAGAAGTAAACTTATGGGGGGGAAAAAGAGAAAAAAAGGAGTAAGGCCATATACTTGCAACCCACATTCCAGGTAGCAAGAGCTCTGAGCACTCTGTGCCCTAAAACTGTTCTCTGTTCATCTGAGCAAGTTTGACAGAGATTGCACCATAGGCTGGTACCTGTGGCAGTACTCAGTCAGTATTTTGGCAAGATCAACTCAAAATCTTAATAGAGAATTGCATTTGTCCGTCATTTCTGGTAATCCAGAGAAAACAGTTTTCTAAGATGTATTACTTGCTATCAAAGCTTCATACAAAATGGGAATGGGGTATTGTTCAATCAAAATAATCTTCTATATCAATATCTGGATTTAGGAGATCTTCACCATAGGCTGAAAGATCCATTTGATTTAAAATTAAGTTTTCAAAGGTTTCGTCCAAGTCCGTTTCACCAATCAGCACAGCTCCCATCATTCGGCCATTCTGCATCACCACTTTCACATACTCGTGTCCCTTGGTACATCTCAGCATCAGCTCATGGTCTGAGCCCAAGCCCTGAGCATTGTACTTTCCCAAAACCACCACCTAGCAGAAGCAAAGAGGAAAAGAAAAAGCTCTCATAAGAAAATTGCTTAAGCTTTTAGCATTTCTGCTGCTAACTGTCCTAGGCCTCAAATGTGATGCAAACAGGGAAATATTTGTCCCTAAGGTCCCTCCCCCCACCACTGGCTTGCAAACACACAATGGACTCAAAAATCTTCCCCTTGAAATATCATACACATTAGTACGAATGGAGAAAACCTAAACTAGGATTAATTACTATATAAAGAAACCTGGTTTGTCAATATTAAAGCCTCTGCTCAGTGTCAGCTAGTGAATGTGAGCAAGCAGTATGTGTTACTCAGTGGTTTACAACTATCAGACTGTACTGACCTTGTAATTGAAAAATTTTGTAATGTGAGCAAATAGTTCAAAGCTGAAATCCATATCAATAGATTCCCCTAAAGCATCTGCTGCCATGCACTTTGCTGCATACCATCCCATCTGCCGAGCTTGGGTCCACAGCCTCATCTGAAGGAGAAAATTGGGAAGATTTAAGTCACAAGACTGTCACTGTGCCATGACCACACTCACTGCTCTCCTCAGTGCATACTTTGTGTTTTTAATACTCAGAGGGCTGGCCTTCTGAGCTCGGTTTCCAGCCACCTCAATAAAACTGTTGTCAACACACTGAGGATTATCCACTTGTTAACCTTTCATTCCTCGGTGTGTGCACTGGTGTGTAATTCCCTGTGGATCACACGCACCCGAGGATGTACCTGGTGCCACACGGGGCTCGGCTCCCACGCCGCCGTGCAGATATCTCCAGCTGCGTACACATCTGGCAGGGACGTGTGCATGTGCTTGTCTACCTTCAGTCCTCCATCTTCGCCCACAGCAAACTGAAAGGTTTGCACATATCAGCAATAAAACAAGTCATCAAGTCATTCAACTTGCTCCACCTTAGGCAATCGTCTGTTACTTCATTGTTTAACATGAGACTATCCTGAGTGGTAAGACCTCCATGGAAGGTACAAGGCATTATTGTTATTACTATTTCTAAAGCACAGCACTGGTTTTTAAATGACTATTACTGATACCTAGGCAGGGAAGTAACAGGGCTTGCCAATTCCAAGTCGCACTGTGTGTTACAGGGACCCCTAGTCTTAAGTGATCACCTTCTATGTTTGCCAAGGCAAGAAAATACCAGTGCAAAAACTTAATTCCTGATCTCAGCTTATAGCATAGACCTGGAAATATCTCATGGCTCAACATCAGGTCTGTTTTCAGCATTTGCTTCTTTAACCAGAGCACAGCCTTTTACTTCCTAGTCAGATGGCACCACTAAACCCCACATACCCCGACAGCCTGGTTTTTGTCTGGGATAATTTTTAGTAGTAGCTTGTATGGGGCTGTTTGTTGGATTTGTGATGAAAGCAGTGTTAATAACCCAGAGATGTTTTAGCTGTTGCTGAGCAGACACCAAACACAGAAACAGAATGATCTCGAGGCCTGGAAGTTCACCCAGCAGTTCGGAATCACCATACACGTCTGGGTGCTGACTCAGGGTGACTTCCCTCAATAAACATGAGCACCCTGACAGTTCAGTGTCCCAGATGAAAAATATTGGAAATAGTTGTCTCCTTTCCAGGAGCAAATGTCAAGATTTATAAGGTAAGAATATGGTACAGCATTAACAAGAAAATTCTACATTTTTGCCACATTAGCCAATTATACAGATGCTTTTCTCTTTGCATAGGCTTAATTTAACAGTTTATACTGCATATATACTGTGTATATACACCTGGGGAGCAACATAATAAACCAAGACTACAAATCAAATATATTTGTGTCATGTTGGATGTCTCAGTATCAACCTGCCTTATTTTGAGATGCTGCACAATATTTCAATCTTTAGCAATCCATGTTTCATGTCAGAACAGACGCATAAACCAGCTGAAAAAGGTTCTTTCACCTTACTTAAAAAGCTCCGAAAAAAATCAGTATACTTACGTTATTGCCATCAAGAAATGGCTCAACATTTGGCACAACTCCAGTTGCACTGACAATGAAATTGCATCCATAAATTTTTCCATTTGTTAATTCCACATATACAGGCCACAACACTAAAAAAGGGGAAAATTTTGCCCTGAGAATGTAACCAACAGAAGTCATTTTATTAATTATGGTAAGATATGAAAGAAAAAAACCCACAAAACCCTTGAGGTTACTGAACAGATAAAGGAAGAATAAATTTATTTTAAAAAAGGAAAAAATCAGAGGTTACTTGTGACATTTCTTACCATCACTCAGAACTAGAGAAAAAAACAGATTTTGGATCTCAGTTCCAACTCCTACTAATAACTGTCTTTGGAATTTTCCTAAATTAAAGCCCTCATTTGTAGGGGGAAAATACTGTGTCTGAGGGATGTTCTCTCAAGTATGCAACTGCCAAATATTCTTTTAAATAGAAATTTACAGATGCACAGGAAGTGCCTCAAAAGCAAAAAGAACATCACAGATTTGACTTATGCTGAAAGTAACTAATTACTAAAATACTATTTTAAATATTCATTTTAATTAGGTGGCAATTAGAGGCATAATTATTCATGGCAAAAAAGGATATTTTCCTCTACTTTGAAGATTTACTTCAGTTTTGATACAAAATGTTGGGGTTTTTTTCTCCTGTTTTAACTTCACTATTAAAATATTACTTTAATGATTGTGTTAAGGATAGAATATTCTGCATACAGGATTTTGGTTACTTTGTGGAAAGAAGGGTCTGACCCATAAGATTTTGTAATTTAATTGTAGCCCATAAATTTGATTAGTGTAAACTGCTAGATGTCAATTTATAGAGATAAAAGATTTATTTTTCCAATCTGTATTTGCTTTAAAACAACAAACAAAATCAAACATGCTCCAGCACAGATTTATCTTCAACGTCTTATCAGCACTTGCACTCACCTTCATCTGGTTCTACATTTTTCTCTCCTTTAGGAAAAGTCAAGGAAGTCCGGTGCAGTTGGATAAATTCTTGCTGTGAGTGTATTTTCTTTACTTCACACAGTATTTCAATATGTACTTTATGAGAAAACTAAAGAAAGATTGACAAAATTATAAACATAATGATTAGCAATCACAAGATTGTTAATAGCACAGGTATCTTCACCTAAATTGACATCACTAAACTGGAAAACACCCTGCCTTTTATCCCAGCCCACTAACTGAATTCCCACACTTTTTCCTCTTTTGGCACAGATCTAACCATAGCCAATGGCAATTTACCCGCTTTTTCAGCAGGTATCTGATGTTCCTTGAAAGTCCATAACAATTAGATTTTTCTGGCATGCCAGAAAACGTAAAGTTCCCCTGAGCTTACAGGAAGAGAGTTCAAAACTTAACAGAATAAAGTAAACTCCACTTTTCTGTCTTTCAGGATTGCAGGTCCTTTGTTTTTCTATCATGAATTAAGTTCTGATAACAAGTTTTTGTTTTAAACACTGTAAAAATAAAAAATATTCTGTACCATCAACCCACATTTCAACCATATTCTGAGCTCAAACAAGAAGTTGGAAAGTTACCTGTTTCTCTAAATTGTTTTGTGAATTTTGGCCTTGTTTTATTTTCCATTACACAAATAAAGTTCCACAGCCTTCAACAGCCAAATCACCACTGATTAAGCTGCTAAATATCCTAAACATCCTTTAGCTGGTCTATGACTGATCACCCTTGACAGGTCATTTTTTAAATGCAAAACAGATGCAAACATCTAAAAGCTAAGGAATTCATAAATAAAAAAAAAAAAATAAACGTGAGGATTTTTGCTTTATTGCAAACATGAAACTCTACACATACTCATGCCCACAACATTTAAACAAATATGAAAGCAAGGTTATACCCATACCTCTTTAGTCCCTTTAAGGTGTAAGCCCTCGTGCCAGTCGGGGCCTAAGGCACTGCCCAGCTTGTCAGACGCTGCTGTAGGTCTTCCTTTTTCCTCACTTCCTTCAGGAAAGAGATGGAGTATATCTGATTTAGTGTGCATACTTCCTTGTCCACAGAATTCAGAACAAGGATTCTCAATTAATAGAAAAATACCATCTGGCTGCCAAAGAGGAGATGAAAGTGTAATATCCTTATTCTTCCTGCCTGATGTCTAGAACCATGCTCTTCTTTTTGTTATGATTTTGGTCCTACCTATGTTTGTGTGGTGTTTGTTCGTGCAGTCCTAGTTAACTGTCGTTTCTGAGACTGCAGTTTCACTCCATCTGTAATAATGTTCTGTGAGGTTTCATCTGCTCCTCCAATATCTTACTATGTGACAGCTCCTTCCTATATAATGGTGAGACAGTTCACTTCAAAACATTACAGAAAATAGAACAAGTTCTTCAGCAGAAGGAGTACAGGGAATATAAATCTGGCACAAAGGTAAGCACTTTTTTACAGTTTGCAAGTAACTGTATTACATTCTGTCTACATAAATTTAGGATGGGTTGTCATGTTGCTTTTTTACTTTCAGTTTTTGAAAGATGGAAATGTCTTTAAAGATAACAGTAAGCCTTATTCCAACCTGCTAAATTGACTGATTTTCAGACTATCTGTAATACGAAATGCTGCTGATGCAGTGTCAGGAAACTAAAGCCCCTTACCTTCCACTGTGTACTTGGTTCTTTTGCATTCGATTGGAGTCTCTCGGCTTTCAGCAGTGAGCTTTGGAATGAGAAATTCCGCTGCTCCTGCATCAAAGAAAGTGTTCCCAATGGCTTTGTCTTTGATAGCCCAGATTACTTCACAGCCTTGAATTTCATACCTGTGGACATTTAAACAAGGGATAAAATGACAGACTGCCTGAAAAGGATCTGTTAGCATCACAAGCAGAAGTGAGTCAAGTTTCCTTCTAGAAGCCAGAACTAGGGGATCCAACATGTTCCAACCTATCAAATCCACTTCTAAATATTTACATAAGGAACCCATCAAAAAAAAATCTCTTCAAGTTGACAAGTCCTACTTTCTCACCAACACAACCTCAACTGAACTGGGGCAGGGGGTGGGGGCGGGGGCAGGTCAAATTTATAATAGTAATAATTAGTACTTCCTGCTTCTCATAATGAAAAAGGAGTGCATTTCTGACAGACTCCCACTGCTAAAAACAGCCATTTGGGTCTTGTTTGCACTATGTGGAACATGAACTGTATATTCTTGATACCTATGTGTCAAAGCTTCTTCTGGAGCTTTCCTAATTTTGTGTGTCAGTAAGAACCACTATGTTGCAAAAAAAAAACCCCTGTGATCAGTTTTGCTACTAAATGCTTTAAGAGATACAATTTTATACGTCAACTTTCTCCCAAACTCACATACAGTAGATTTAACATTGCATTGTTAAAGATTTTATTTGAATATGTGTGTTTTGTTTACTTACACTAATTCAAGGGCAATCCCACCATTTCCTACCACTACTATTCTCTCAGCTTGAGCCAAATTCTTCTGAAAAGCCTGCATTAAGAAAGGAAAAATGTCAATTAGAACTTAGAGCGTATTCCCTCACACCGATTAATTATGTCCTTTTCAGTATTTTCTTGCTCTTAGTTTTGATTTTCTCAGACTATTGATACACATATAGTTAGGCGGAGATCTGTAACAGAAGCTGTTGTAACAAACAATGTCAATTTCACTTCAGATTATTTGAAAATGTAACTCCTTTTTTTATCCTCAAGGTCCAACTTCATTTGATGAATGGCAGTTTCATGTTATGGAGAAGCAGTGCCCCCCCACCTCCTCTAATTCTGAAGACCCACAGCAGTGAAACTTCACCTTTGGCTTCTGAGCTTAATTTTTACTCTATTAAGTCATTTCTCAGGTGAAAACTTTTCCACAACTTTGACTATAACTCACTCTTTTCTATACAAAGAGGAGAAGCTACATTAGAACTCAAAGAGAATAAAAAGTCACTCCTTCAGTAGCTTTCCACTGTAAGAAGCAGCCCTTTGTACCCTGCACTACACACACCTTCCCAGGGAAGTTTCTACTGGTGCCTACTTCCTGTTTATATTTTCCAATTGGATTCTGCCTGGAGGGTGAAAGAATATCGTTTATTCCATGTTATCATTTTAGAAAGACTGTGTATGAGCTACCTATAAACGTAACAAATGTAGTGGCTAATTAATTTACTTTGTGGCATTATAGGGCTGTTTTTCTTCTAGTGAAAACATTCCTATTTAAGAATATATAATAAAAAAACATTATTTCCCATTTCTCCATTTCACTCTGCAATAATTTGGTATTTTGCACCAGATGCAGGAATATATTACACATTTAAGTCCAAAACACATTTACCTGGGCACTATCAGTATCCCGGATTCCTAATACGTACGGGTTTCCTTCAACAATTAATTTTGGTTTGGCTCCAGCACACAGGCAAAGTTTTTCATATATGTATTCTTTCCCATCTTCAGTGTAAATTTTCTGTTAACAATGAAGAGAAACATCAGTTCATCTAAATCACAACATCTAAGAGAACATCAGCTTCCTCTTTCCTTAATGTCAGAGTAATGTGCAGATATTAAAAGCTGTAAGGGGTTTCTTAAGGAGCAAGCCTTCACACTCTCACTGACTGTGTGTCATTTATTCCCACCACACTCACAGGTATGTCACCAATATAAGGGGAAGTGTACACAGTGCACTCCCAGCAAGATCAAGTTTACCACTTGGTGGCACTTTGTACTCACTGGCTGTGCCCGAAGAGAGCTGTGTTTCTCTGTGACAAATGTCCCTCTGGCCCCAGTAACAGAACTGTGCACTACTGTACATCAGCAACTGAGAATCTCATTCAAAACACTTCAACAGCAGTAGCTCTGTGTTAACCAGGCACAGGATAGGACACAGTTTAGAAAGACTGCAAATCTGTTCTTTGCTGAAGAAAAAGTGGAGGCACTAAACAAGCTACATCATTCAGAGAAAGAAGACCTTAAATTTTAACATTTTATGACATTATTTGTTGTTCTACAAACTAGAAGCTGCATAGTTTCAAGTGGTTTTGGGCAAAAGATCCTCCAAATCCACATACATGAATTATTTGTGTCCACCAAGACCTAAACTAAAACACCATCCTAGTAATGATATAAGAAAATCATTGGATGTTAGCAGAATCTACCTGAAATTACATCTCCAAAACCTAAAAGCGAGCAAAACCAGTTTTGGATGTGAATGTGAGTTTCTCATACATGCTGAAGTGAAAAATAACATGTTGACACAGAGCTAACAAGGGTATGTACATGCTGTCCATTGCTCATATTTGCAACATACTTCCTGCTAAACAGAAGGAATAAAATGTGGAAATGTTGGTTCTTTCAAGATTTATTTTGTCCCCTGTATATATTTTTACTTGAAAAACAGTGTTAAGCAGTACGTGAAATTAGAATTAGGAAGTATTTTATTGTAATTTTGGTAACTTATCAATTCAATAACCAGAATGTTCTTGAACAAAATTTCTCACCCAAAACACTCAACTACTTCTTAACTTACTTTTTATATACATAACTTGAAAAATCAAATTAAAAAAGAAAACATTATCTTACATGTTCATCACTTTTCAACTGCTTTACTCCAGACTGTATGACTCTAATATTGGGATATCGTTTTTCTAATAGGGAACTTGGTTGCTCTTCAACATCAAATTCCTCAAGTGTTTTGGAGACCTGTAGGAGAAAGAGAGGTATTTGAAAGTATGGATCATTCATCCATCTCTTTTTCTACAGCTTTTGACAGAAGGTGCTCATTTCCAGTAAAAAAAATCACAACATAAAGCCCATATTGTCTGGAAATCTGTTATCATGTAACTGCTAAAAGTCCCTTTTTCAATACAGACAGAATCTTTTCATGCCTGTTCCCAGTTAAAGAGTCAAAGCACTACAGAGAATTTTAATACTAAAGATAGAAATTAAGCAAAAATGGAGAACCCTGACAGTTGCTCTAACTGCTGCTATGTTTTACTCCATAAATAAGTCTATTATCAGACTTGTTAACACTGCTTTTTAACTTATCTGACACAGTGTTAAAATCCTGTTTTTCTCTTTGTTGTAACTTTGATAAAATAACTCATCCAGAGCCGCTATCTGGTATTTCAGAGATCTGGGGGGGAAATGGACAATAGCAAACAGAAAACAAACAAAACACAAACCTCGAAGAGGCAAATCAGAACTTGAAAAACATTCAATAAGTTATGACAATCTTGCAGTTTTTCCAAGAGAATAGCTGCATGGAAACCTCCTGCTACTCTATTGAATATCCAGAGTTTGGAACACAGCTAGGAACCAGAAGCCACATCATGCTTGCAATTCAGAGAGAAATGAAGATGCTCATGTCCAAAACTTAGATGCCTTCAAATACTGCTTAGCTATTCCCTTATTCTTCAGATAGGTAAAGTGAATTACAGACTTTACAGCTCTGCACTGTGCAAATAAATGTCTTTACTGGACACTCATGGCACTGCTGCCAGCACTTTCAGAAAGCATTTAGTTGGTTGTTACTCCAACAATCTCACAGAGAGCTCTAAGACTCAGCTTAATGACCCTACTAGCCACAAATCTGAATTCATGCATGGATTTGATTTTCTTTTTTAAACCAGCGGGAAAGATGTCACTGAATCACCAGCTGCTGGAGTCGATAAAGCTCAAAGCAATTTCCCAGAAGGCTATTCCTTCTTTCCCTACTTGTCAGAAGGCTGTTTCTGCCCCAAGTTCAAACACGAGCAAGACCACGATACCATTTCAATGCTTAAAAGAGGGCACTCACTAATAAGGCAGTGAAATAAAGCTTCAGTAACTCTGAACACACTTCAACCATGTAAGTACCTAGTTTAACGTTTGCTTGAACGGTGTGAATATATTCACCAATTACTCATAATGGATCATTACAAAATAGCTCATCAGTCTTACTAACACCACTATAAAACAGCTCATCAATCCTACTAACACCACTGCAATCACACTAACGTGGAAACAAGCTCAAAGCCATGAGCATTTTCACCACTGAGTTCTAAATTATCTGCACATAAAAACTTTGAAGATGTCTTATTCTTACCTGCTTGAAATTAGTCACAGCTTTTATAACTGGGGAAGCTGTTATTAAAAAAATGTCTTCTGATGGGAATTCTGCAGCCAGCTTGTAGAGAAACAAAAACCATGATGAGAGCCATCATCAGACTTTGACTTTAATACAATAAAACTACTGGTGAAAAGTAGTATGTCTTAATACATTACTCTAATTTTGTAGACTCTTATTGAAAAAACACTACTTTAGGATAACAGAAGGAGAATTTGGAGACACAACATTTATTTCATTCATACATAAATATACCTTCAAGAACTGGAGCCATAGTGTAAAGCACTACTTTACTGTCACAATATTCCGAAGGCCATTTGATGGATCAGACTATGATCATGTCATTTCTGGAGACACCCAGTTGCTTGATACACATTTTTTTACTGCACAGCAGTGACTAATTGTTTACAAGTTTCATTTTCACAGAGGAAATCCTGATTTCTACTGGATATTTTAAACCCTGTATAGTAAACTGATAAATGGATTATCATCTTCAGGGTACTATTAAGCAATGCAAGACTTTTAAAGCCCCAAACCAAAGCGAAGAATTCCCATTTTAAATGTGCATTGCTCAGCAAGGTGACAGGCAGACCAAGACAAGTGGTGCTGTTGGGGGGAAGGGATGCCATCCAGAAGGACCCTGACATTACCAGAGAACACATGCATCCAAAACAGTCTTTATACTGGTCTGCAGTTCTAACAGATAAAATATTCGTCACCAAACTAATACCCACATGATGTCATTCTACAGGTACAAAACTACTTCCAGTTACTGGTACTTTAAAACCATGAAAACCCTTGAAACCAAGAAACAGATTAATTTCTTTTCAGAGCTTGGGCTCACAGAGAACTGGATGAGGTATACAGCTCTAAAACATGGATCCTATAAAAACTGAGCAGTATTAATAAAAAGGAGCACATCACAGCAGCCTTCAGCTCGGCTGCAGCACAATCCTTTATGGCTATGAGAAATAATTCCTGCAGGAATCCTGAAGTCCCTGACCTCTGGACCAGGGCACAGAGTGCCGGCCTTCTGCAGTTAGAAAGTTGTAACTCTCCTTTTATGAAGCGTTCGTAAACTGCTTCAAAATAACCTTATCAGGTTTGAACCTCTTGAGACGTATTTCTACACAGATAAATATCGTTACATTACAACATTGCTGCTCCGGGGCTGCGTTTCGTTTTTGTTTTCCCAAGCGAGACAAATGACTTTTAAGAAATGGGGAGGGTGGGGATTAGGCAGGTGTAGGACAGAGTATGGAACCACTGCATACATGCGAATATTTATGCAATTACTGGGCGGATCTGTTTCTATGACCGTGCACAAGCTGGCCCTGAGGGGGTTTACGCCTCTAACGAAGCGAGCGTGCCGGGCCGGTCCCGCCAGCCGCGCAGCCCGGCTCCACCAGCTCCCGCACAGGGCCGCCAAGGGCCCTGACAGACGGAGGTTCCGCCACGGGGTCGGGGAGGCTCCCGGACCCCGGGGGATACCTCCCGGCTGGGGCCGAGCGGCTCGGGCTCCCGCTCGCGGGAAGGCGGGGAGCNGCAGCGGCTCCACCTACGGCGAGCAGTAGCACCAAAACTTCCTCTCCTGCCGCGGGCCGGGGCGGGCACGAGTCATCCCGTACGCACCCGCCCCGAAGCGGTTTTCCCCGCCGATTTGGTGTTTGTGTTACGTGTGTGTAGTATCTGCTCTACATCTCTGCGCAAGAGACTGGGATCAAACCCAGCTTTTGCATCAGAGCCGGGATCGAGCCGCAATCCAGTCCGAGGTGCCCGCATTCCGTATTCCGGGGAATCCAGTCCGGGTTTTCCTCCAGCCCGTGTTTCATTGTACTCCTGTCCGGGTTTTCCTCCACTCCGTACTTCATCGGAATCCAGTCCGGGTTTCCCCCCCATTCCATATTCCGGTGAAATCCAGTCCGGCTTTTCCCCGAGGCCGTACCCCGGGCGCGATCCAGGCAAGCTTTATAGCAATGGCCACTGTAATCTGTATAAATTCTATTTTTCTTCATAATTTTTCCATATTACTCAGCTTCATATTTAATGTGAGCAGCAGCAAGGTTTGCTCAGCTTATTGAGTGAGACTCAGAGTGGGATTTAGTGAGATTCCTGTGTAAATTAATGTCCAGGGCAGCCCCGGGTGTGGTCAGTGAGGGTGAGGAGGGGTGGGACAGCCCCAGGTGTGGTCAGTGAGGGTGAGGAGGGGTGGTACAGTGCCAGGTGTGGTCAGTGAGGGTGAGGAGGGGATGGGGCAGTGCCAGGTGTGGTCAGTGAGGGTGAGGAGGGG
>VYXC01003642.1:366033-435267 GCA_013397175.1 Platysteira castanea | reverse complement strand
TTCAGCTTCCATGCCCATCCCACGGTGGGGGGCACTGCCACAGGGGTGAGCTTTCCTCCCATTCCTGCAAACCAGCACGAACTGGCAGAGAGACCAGGAGGTGAGTGTCAGGAAGACTGATCATGAAGTGGCATGGTTTCATGGAAATACTGGAATACTGTTTACTTGGGCAGTCTTACAAACTGCCAGTGTTCCTTTTTCCCTTTAAACATGCATGGAGGAAGCTCAATAGATAAATAAACACACAAGCTGACTAAATATAGAATAATTATGCTTACAGTTTCCTGTTCCTTCATACAAGTAAGATTTCTTCCACTTTTGCAGCATTTGAAATGATCTAGTAAGATCAGAACAGATTTCTGTGCCAAAACAGGTACAATTCCATCCCATATTGAGATACCTTTAATAGAATCATAGAATATGTTGAGTTCAAATGGACCCATCAGGATCATCAAGTCCCAACTTCTGACCCTGTGCAGGACAGCACAAGACTCATGCCATGGGCCTTAGAGTGTTGTTCAGTGCATCTTGGATTCTGTCAGGCTGTAACCACTTCCCTGGGGAACCTCTTCCAGTGCCCAATCACCCTCTGGGTGAAAAATATTTTCCTGATATCCAGCCTAAACCTCCCCTGACTCAGCTTCATGCCATTACCTCAAGTCCTGCCACTGGTCATGAGAATGAAGAGATCAGGACCTGCCCCTCAGCTTCCCCTTGTGAGAATTCTGAAGACCACAGTGAGGTCCCCCCTCAGTCTCCTCTGCTCCAGGCTAAACAGATCAAGTGATCTCAGCTGCTCCTCATACAGCTTCCCATCCAGACCCTTCACCACTTTCATTGCCCTCCTTTGGACACTCTCCAATAGCTTTATATCTCTCTTATATTGTGGCACCCAAAACTGCCCCCAGCACTCGAGGTGAGGCCACCCCAGGGCAGAGCAGAGTGAGACAACCCCCTCCCTTGCCCAGCTGGTGATGCTGTGCCTGATGCCCCTCAGGACATGGGTGGCCCTTCCTGGCTGCCAGGGCACTGCTGGCTCATGTTCAATTTTCTGTTGACTGAAATATCCAGCTCCCTTTCCATGGCACTGCTCTCCAGCCTCTCATTCCCCAGTCTGTCTGTACATCCAGGGTTGCCCCACCCCAGGTTCAGAATCTGGCACTTGTCTCTGTTAAACTTCATACAGCAGATGAATCCTATTTCACTCCAGGGTGAAGCAGTTCTTTAAATGGCACAGCTATACAAACAGAGACCATGAGGGACTGGAATGGTCTCAGGAGGTCATCTAGTCCTTCATCCTAGCCCAATAGGCAGAAACAACCACATTTGCATGATTTCTGACAGATACTTTTCTAACCTGTTTTTGGAAAATTCTTGCATATGGGACCCTATGGCCTTCTAGTCAATGCAGTGCCCAGCCTCTCTCTCTTTACAGGCAGAGAAAAACAAGGCATCGCTCTCAACCTAAATCTCCTTTCCTGCAGTTTAAGCATTTCATTTGCTGTGTGCTTTCTGATGGATCTGGAGGGTGGTGTATTAGGATCACTCTGCAGTAATCTTTCATAGAGCAGTTGGAGATAGCAATCTTGTGCTATCTGCAGCCTAAAGTGTCTCCACATGAGTCTTTAGCACAACATTTGTGTATAGTGGTGATCTCCTTTCTTAATTTCATATGTTACATCATGGGCAATTTACAGAATGCTACTCACAAAAGTGCGCAGTGGGAAATCTATAATGGTCCTCTACCAGAGTTGGTCCTGGCATAGGTCTGTCCCCTGCTACCTACCCGTGCTGGGACTGACCTGGAATTTCCCTAAGAAACACTTGGCTGTGGGAAGAGTAGGCTTGGCAGTAGCAGCTGAGGATTCCTGAAAGACCAGTTCTTTGACTCAACGAGTCAGATGATAATTATATTGCTGCTCAGGCGAATAGTGTGTGCCTATGTGAAGAATTCTGTTCGTTATCAAAAGACACAATCATGACACTGATTACTACCTGGTTATTGTGAAATGTACCATGAGAAATTTTATGGGAACTCTGGGGTGAATGGAGTGCATAAGACTTTTGGAAAAAACAGTAGAAATATGCAGCACAAAGAGACTTTTGGAGTTGTTAATAGAGATGTCTGCTCCTTAAATGCAGCCAGAAGAGTGGGGACAAGCTCCCCTCCTACCCTAAAACAAAGGGCTGAGGAGCCCTGTAAGTATCCCTTGCCTTGGAATCCAAGCCAGATTCCACAAAGAAAAAGACTCCCTTTAAAAAGTAACCTGCTTATTAAATACAACTGGGAAATAGAGATGACATGTAAACAGCAATAAAGTAGAGCTGAGAAATGAGCTAAAAACATCTCCTCTAACTGGAAACATAAATCAAATGCAATATAACAAAGGTTCACTGCAGGAATTTGTTTATGGCTGAAGGGTCCAGAAAGCCAAAGCCAGTGTGTGGTTGACTCAGGGATACTCCACAGAAGTTTGTCAGCCTGTTTCAGTGCCTTGCTGGGAAGCTGGCTCTGAGACCAATGTACATGAATCTTTCCATGTGAGGAGAAGGATAACAACAGAAAAGTAGTTTAGTATTTATGAAGAAAGAAGAGAGCACAGAAAAAAACCCAAAATCTTGATTTCTTCTAAGTTTAAGAAAAAATAAAATGCTGACAGCAATATCCACAAAGAGCTAAAATGTAGCAGAGCTGTGGAGCTGTTCACCCACCAGAAAAAAAAAACCAGCCTCAGCACTTAAGTCGTCTTCCCTCCCAACTCTTTCACCACCAATCTCTATTCCTGCTTTTCTGGTGTCCTTGAAACTTGGGTCATTTCAGTGGTCTGAAGTTCTGACAATCTTTCACATTTACAATTTTCTTTCTGATTTTGAGCTAGGCTACATAAAACTTGTCTGTGACAGTATATTTTGAAGGTCACATTTTTCTTTCTATTCATTAGCTTATTTTAAATTAATTAATCTTTTATTTGCAGAGAAGGGAGCTGGACCAGACTCACTTTCCAGGGAAATCTGCTGCTTTACTACACTTGGGCTAAAGATGTGAAGAGAAAACTTCCTACCCTTTATGGCCCTTGGATTAATATGCATTATTGATTTTTTTCATGTAGGAAGTGATGAAGTTAATAAGCAGTCCAAGGACAGTTGAGAGAGACTTCCGGGCCTTGGAAGGATTCATTTGGGAATCGTGAGCACAAGAAATGTTATTTTCTTTCCTTCCAGTTGCAGGGAAAGATGAAGGAAGAAACAGGAAGACCCAGCAGGATCAATACCTGACTCCAAGGCTGTTGTCACTTGCAGAAGTTGTTATTTTTTATCATGAGTTGGTTAATGTGACACTGGGCCTGCTGGCACCATATGGGGTATGCCTTTCTTAAAGGAAGAAAAGGATCTTGGTGCAGGAGTTAGCAGAGTGAGCACCAACCATTTGAAATTTAACTAAGGCAGATACTGCATTCTCCACCTAGGATGGGGTACCTGGTGATGCATAAAAATTGAGGTAGGAGAGCAGGCCCTGCAGAAAGAGATCTGGTGGTTCGAGTCGAGGGCAAGTTGAATATGGGTCAGCAGTGTGCCCTGTGCTGGGGAGCATCAGGCGCAGTGTCGCTGCAGGAGTGATTGTCCCGCTCTGCAACGCGCAGGTGCAGCCTTGCCTCAGGTCCTGTGTGCAGTTTTGGGCGCCTCCATATCAGAAGGACATCAAACTGTTAGACTGTGTCTGGGGGAGGCTGTCTGGTGTAAGGCCCCAAGGGCAAGACTTGGGATGAGTGGCTGAGGTCACTTGATTTGCCCAGCTTGGAGAAGGCTGAGGGGTGATCTCAGGGCAGCCTACAACGCCTCAAAGGGGAAAGCAGAGGGGCTGGTGCTGATCCTCTCTCTCTGTGACTGCTGACCGGGCACGAGGAGGTGGAGTGAAACTGCATCGGGAGAAGTTCACATTGGGCATTACGAAAAGGTTCCTCACTCGAACAGAGCCCCCAGGAGGTGCCACAGCTCCAAGCCTGCCAGACCACATGGAGCATTTATATGACACTTTTGGTCATATGGTTAAGTTTTAGGCAGTCCTTTGAGGAGCAGGGAGTTGGACTCAGTGATCCTGCTGGGGAAATTATCTCGACAGCTGCCTGGGGACACAGACCAAAAACGGTAGCTGGCATTCAACTTGCTCCAGACCAAATTTTTGTCAAGTGGGACTTGGCCAAAGCTGGACTCAAGACACTGAGCCTTGTCCTTCAGTGAACAGCCCAGCCAGTGGGGATGCTTTGACCAGGAGCACAGAAAAAAAAAACAGAGATCATGGACCTGCTGTGTGATTTCAGATTCCTTTGCACCAATTTATTAAAAAGCACAATAGAATAAAATTGATGGAAGCAAAAACTGAGCATAAAAACACCATATATAAACTAAGTGCCTGTAACTTTCAGTTTCAGCTCACAAGAATTGCTTAAAAGTTGCTCTGATGGAGTGTGCAGAGCTTTCACCACTCAGTTTAACACAATTACAGGTCTTTTACCCACGTTCAAAACCCCGTGTCTCACAAACATCTCCAGGATGGTTTCCGTTCTCTCAGAGTGACCGACTCTTGGAAACTGCATCACTTGTCACCTACTGACCAGCACACACTTGTATCTGCTTCTCTTCTTCCCAGGTTTTGGAGTTTCAAAACCACAGTTTAGAAAAAAGGACTAAAAATTATTATTTCCTATTCCATGATAGTTTGTGGTTTGCTATCCTCACTACATTTAAATAGCATAAGTTGTTCATCAGGAACAAAAAACCTAGTGTGACTAGTTGTCTTCTTGTAATTAGACCCTTCTGTATTTTTGTTTTCTTCTCTCCTCATGATACACTTAAAATGCAGAATAGACTTCTTCCTCATTAGCTTCACAATGTTTTCAAACACACGATTGGGGCTTTTTTTTTTTCATGATACTAAATTAGTTCTGTTTCATACTTAAAAAAAAAAAAAGAAAATATATTTGGAAATTTAAAATAATTTGTAACAAATATTGAATAATCTCACAACTATTCTGTGAACATGCCAGCAAAAGAGCTGTTCTGAATCAATCCACAGTTCTGCTTAGTCCTCTGCTTTGTTTCTGATACTACTGAATGCTTACAGAAGTATAAAGTACAGAGTACTTGTCCCTAGTAATCCAGACCTCCTGAGAGATAAAGATTGCATGGGGTTTGATTGATGTTTCCTTTGCCTAATACCTTTTCACTCTGTTTATGCTTTTTGACAGATTATCCTCTGGCAGTTTCAGGGTTTGACTTTGAGCTGGCTGTAAGGGGATTTGCTCGGAGGTTTTTGTTCTTCCTTTGTGCCTCTCAGTACTTGTGCTACAAGCCACGATGAATTAAGGGACCCCTATTCTTCTCTGGTATTTCAGAAGCCTCTGTTACATCACATACGTGCTGCTTTCTGTCCAAGGTGGAAATCCCTTAATTTAAGGCCTCTTTATGTGCAAGCCACTTCTCCCCTCTCATCACCTCAGCTCCCTTCCTCCATGCTGCCTCCCAGGCTCAAAGGACATCACCACCCGTGGCACCTGCCCTGATTTGTGCAGCTGCATCCCCCAAAACCCACAAGGTGCAGACACGTTGGCGGTGCAGCCCAGCCGAGCCCTGTGCCAGGAGAGCATGCTGCACCTCTGGGCCCAGCCCGCCCCACTCCAAATAAAGCTCTTTTCCAGAAGGGCCTGGGGGCCTAAGTGCACATATGGCTCTGAGCAGGCGGGACAGCTGGCTGCTGGAAAGGGCCATTGCTGAGGCATATGCTCTTTTGATGTCCTTCCATGCTTTGTGGGTCCAAAGCACAGCAGCACCACATCTGTGCTGCAGACACCCAGTGCCTCCGTGACATGTTGTGGCACCCAGAGCTGTGGGGCAGTGCAGGCGCCAGGGCAGGATGGGGTCAGCAGGACCCCTCCAGGCCAATACACGTTCCACTCCCGCCCAAGCGCCTGCTTCTAGTCCCTGGTGATGGAAGACTGGGGGTCTTTGCACACTTGGGGTCCCTCCTGCCCACAGTACAGCCCATCTGATTTTCTGGAAATCCTCCAGACCAACAGACATCAACAGGAACCCTGTTTGCTCTCCACAGCAAGCCAGCCAGTCCCTTAGAAGTGGCAGACAAAAGCAAGGTGTTGGCATTATCTCAGAGGAGGAAAAGCACATTCCTGTACTACTTGATGCAGGTGCCTAGGAAAGCAATGGGTGCTTTTCAAAAGCTGGGGAAATTGCTGCTGGGTGCATCCCTGCCTCTTTGGCTCCAGTCCAAAGATTGTCCCCGGCCAGGGGCAGAGACGTTGGACATGAAATAGCATTTCTGGTGCTCAGGGGCTTCTCTGTGTAGCTTCCAAGTCCTGCAATACTATTTGCAGCCTGACTACAGCGTAATTGTTTTCTGTTCTATCTCTAATTTTATAGTAGACAAGAGCTGAAAGGTGACCCTGCCACCATAGAGGTGGGTTCCGAGACTGGCTGGATGCTCCTGACCCGGTGGTATCAGCATCCAGTCCTGTGTTGTGCTGTAGTCTTGCCTCAACCACAGCAAGCTTTGACCAAAACTGGACTGGAGGGCTGCAGGAGCACCCACCCTGACCTCTCCCCACTATTGTAAGGTGAGATTTTAAAAGCTTGTGTTGTCCTATGTACAGTATGGGCTAGGTAAGTCTGCAGAGAGCTTTTCTTTCTCCAGTTTTCATGACCTGTCATGTTTACAACATACTAGAAAAAATAAATGGATCTTTTCACAGCTGAATATTCTGAAATGTGTTTTAAAGAAGAAGTAATGTAAATCAGCTTTATGCGTGTGCAATTTTCAAATTATTCACCGAAGTCCAAGCTACAAAGTCACAGAGATATGCAAGCACCACAGATGTGGTCTCCCGTCCGGCTCTGACGGCACCAATATGCAAACAGCTGTAGTTAATGAAAAACAGCATGCCAGTGTTGCTGGGAGATGCAAAAAAAAGGTGTCGTGTGAGAAAAAAAAGAAAAAAACCCCTTGTACATTTGTTGATAATGAGATTACCCACCAGTTACTTCTTTTTTTTAACTCGCTGTGTGATGCAATAGCCATACATTTTAAAGTTTTTAAAATTTCCCTTAAAAGTAGCAGGAAAATATATTGAGCAAAGCACTATCTACAAAAGAAGAGATTGAAAGCAATTGATAACTGAGGATCAGGATCCATATTCTATTTAAAGCAGCACTTTCATTATTATTCGTAAGTTATCACATGAGATTTGAGCTGGTATGAACACATTATCAGGCCAAGTGGCCTGACATTGGGAGAGAGAGACAGAGACACAAAGAGAGAGAGAGGGAGGGGGGAGAGAGAGAGAGAGAGAGAGAGAGAGAGAGACCCTACTGAACAGCCAGGAAGTGTCCTTTGTAGTTCTAAACACAAACACATTTATGAGCTGAAAGTGTGTTTCAGATTGTATTACAAAGTGAGATTCCATATGGCAGCTGAGGTCCAGAGCTGGGATGACTCAGGAAGTCAAGATGAAAAGATCAGCACAGTTCATTGAACAGGACTGATGGTTTCTGACATACCCTCAGCTTCCTGGTTTGAACAGGCAGACTTAGGAACTGGCAGAGCTTGAGACAACTCTTGCAGTAGCTAGAAATCATGACTACATTTTTCAAATATTTACTTTCTAGTAAAAAAGCATATACAACTGCCCAGCTCTAGGTAAGGTGTTTTTGTATGTGGGATTTTGTATAGGGAATACACAATAGGACATCTGATTGATTACAGCTGTAAAATCTCTCTGTAGAAAGCTGTTGATAAAAAAGGCCAGAAAATAGGCATCGACCAAATATTTTTATCAGACTTAGGACTTTCAAAGCAACCTTTTTAACAGTTCTTTTAGATGATAAAGAAAACAGTAATTGTACCTCTTTCGTATATATGAAAAATAGGTAAACAAAGCACTGCCCAAATTGGAAATTATTTGTATTTACTCTTGACTATACTTCTACTTTGACAGTTGTTTTCCTGCCTTTGCTTGCTGCAGCAAAATCCGACTTCTGTGCAAACCCCCTGCAGCAATGGTGCCTGGAGGAAGCTGTGCATCCCTGTAAAAGTCCTCTGTGGTGTGCTCTGGAGTGGAACTTCAGCCCCAAAAAAGTGGAGCTCGAGTGGAGAGTCCCACCTGCCCTAGGGGAAGGGAAGCTCTTTTCGGAGCTGCCCACCTCTGCCCACAGCAGCATGCCTTCTTGTGCTGCCCAGCAGACTCTGGTGACCATGTTGAAGCTGGCTATTGGAGAATGACAAAGTACTTTATCTTGGGGTATTGAGTAGAAAAAAACATGGTCCTTTTAGTTCTAGTCATTCTTGTAAACTTCTGGTTTTGTGTCATTTGTGGTCATAAATCAATTTATTTAAGAACTTGAAGAATATGGTAAAAGGTACCACTGTTTCCCCACAGAAGCTCTGATCTCTGCCTCTTTGTTCGCAGTGGTCTCTGTGCACAAATGATCCTCTCCAGGTTTTTCTATGAGGTTAACAGGCAAAGGTGTTCCATATCAAGAGAAGAAGACAGGATATCAAAGTGATCAGCCTTTACAAACATGTCTAAGTGTAGCCAGGAAGAGATGTCAGACTACCAAGCGAAACAGCAAATAAAGGTGGGCCTATGAAAGGTGTGTTTGACAGCAGGGCTGTTCACTGCTGCCCTCAGAACGGTAGTGAACCATGGCGAGGATCAGTCTGAACTTGAGTGAGGTCTTTGGGTAGTACCGCACACAGCTAAAGGCTGCATTACCTTCTCTATGCAGTAATTAGGATAAAGACAGCTCTCTGGAGGAGTGCTATCCTGAGCCATTCAGGCTTTTTTCTTTGCTCAGCATAGGTACAGAGTTCCCTGCACGGCACCTGGGGGGCAGCTGTGCAAGTCCGAGGCATGGAGAGCTGTGTTGGGCCCCGCACGCTGGGCAGTGCCTTCGGTGGCTCCAGGCACAGCGCAGGCAGCACGCCTGGGCCCTGGCAAGGTGTGCTCTCCCAGCCCACAGCAGCCTCGGCAGCAGACCGCCGCCAGTCCACTGCTACCCCACTCCTGCATCAGGCATGCCATTTTCTGCACCACATGGGAAGGGGGGCATGGTGACTGAGCTCCACGTCTAGGGGCATCAGCTCAGCAGGCAGGCTTTGAGGGGGCAGAGGAAAACACTTCAGAAAGCAAGGGAAAGTCACGTACAGATCAGCAGAGCAAGCAAGGGAACAAAGGAGCACAGACATGAGAACTTATGCCCACTCAGTGAGCCACGACATGAACGCAGAGAGGGAGGCAAACTCTGAGAGCCTGTAGGATGCCTGAGCCAAAGAAAAGCAGAGGAAAAGGAGCTCAGGGGAAGCCACCAGCCCATCTGGAGCAGATCAAGCTCCCAGTAAAAACCTCAGGGAGTAAAGAGTGAGCTCTTCGTGAACTCATTTAAGCTTTGTCTATAGTATGTAAAAAAAAGAGAATGTTTGGCCTTTGGTAAAGGGAGGAGGTGGCTGAGCGGCAGTCCAAAACCCAGCAGAGCCACTGTGTCTGACCTGTCTTGCGTGAATCCATAGTACTCCCTAGGAGATCCCTCTGGCAAGGTGATTCACTCAGCATGGATACGTGATGATGAGTGCCTGCTTTTCTGTTTCACTGTGTATAATCCAGATACAATAGTAATAGCTTGAAATTTAGGAAAGTTTTAAAATATCTATATTTTTACAGTTGCCTGTTGCCCTTGAATTTTTAACATTAAAACTATGCTTTAAGATTCAGCGGAATACATGTCTCTGTGTGTTCATGTTTCTGATGCCAAAACACACACACAAAAAAATTAACAGACTATCACTGAAAAGTCCAAAATTGAGTCTGTCAGGAAGAAAGGAAAACGTACTTTGCTTCCTCTCATTTTCACAGTTGTTTCTTAATTTCATATTACTCTTAGTATTTTAGCTGGGGATCAAGATATCCAAAACCCATTCTTCATTTCTTACTCAGTTCCACAAGTTATATATGCACTACATCATCCTCAGCTCTGACTTCTCTTTCCAACAAGCTTGATTAGGACTTTTCTGTGTGAGCTTTCTTTTATACTGCTCAGCTTGGGTGCACCCCTGGAGGTGCAAATCATCATAGAAACATGGGGCTGGTGGAAGAGAATGACAAAAGGAAATCCTCAGTCCACAGAGGATTGAGCTGCAGTTACCACCTTGTGCAAACCTTTTCTTCCTCCCTTGGTATGGTGTTTACATGAACAAGAAGGGCAGGAAAAAATCAAGGGAAGGGAGCAGCAAAATGGAAGAAGGTGACTTTGAAGCAGCACAGTTTTTGGTAGAATTACGAAGCTCAGACAGACATCTGAAGCCTTCAGCATGCCAAAAGCTATGTCCCTACTTACAACTATGTTTGTGACCCTGTGAGTGTTTGAGGTCTTGGAATCACAGGGAGTGTTGACATCTCTTCCAGTGATCTATTTGGAACAGTGAATGCTTCCCATTTCCTTTCCAGGTCTGCATTCCTACCTGGGGCTGGAGGACACACTCTCACATCAGCTTTGGGGAAGGGAGGAAGAGGTAAGGGAACATGGTCTCAAATTTGGCACTGTCCCTTTGTGTGCATAAGTGGAAAAGGGCATCATTTCAATGTGCTGCTCTTTTCACACACTTTTTGTATATCCCTTTTCCTGTCTTGTTTCCTGGCTGAAGCAGGGCCAGATATTCAGCTAAAGTGGATTTATAGAGTTCTCTGACTCTGACAAAACTACCAAAATGTCTGTTTGTATCTCTAGGCTCTTAATTACCACCTTCTTCCGCTTTTCCCAAGATATGCAGATTCACAGTGCAAGGGGAAGTGCCACTGGGAAACCTGGCCATTGCTGAGGTGGTTTTTGTTTAACAGCAGCTTGACCTGGGAACTGTAATTAAGGGGCTTTAATGTAACAACTGTGCAATGATGTGTAGGCAAAGCGACAGAGAAAAGACAGACTGAGGAGGGGTGAAAGGCCCATGTGCTGGGGCTGTGGTGTTTGAGCAGACAAAGACATGGACAATGTTTGGTCCTCTTCACCTTCTGTGACTGCCTGGTCCTGCTCAGCACAGCTACAAAGCTGCTGGGACCTGACAGTGCTCAGGATCTCGATGCAGGCTGAGTCACTGGCAGGTGAGTCCTGAAAAGGTCACAGTGGTGGTGCAAGGGCTGTGCCTGCATGCTCAGGGAGCTCTGGTGCCGTGCTGACTGCCCATCTTGTGGCTGGAGGGGGGTCAGGCTGCCAGGGTGGGCACAAACGATACGGTGCTGGGGGCGGATGGGCTCTGGTATGCTCCAAGGGGTGCCTTTTAACTCCTAATGTCTGAGAAATCTGCCGTCAGTGGATGCCTTTTCTACGTTTTGCCCCAAGGGATTCAAGAAGATGAATTCTCCTCTGTAAGATTCAATGAGATTAATTTATTGTTTGCAGTCTGTGTACCAGATAGGATCTGAAAAACTACATTTTTTACCATTCTCTTTTTTTTTTCACAAGGGCAGAAATAGCTTCTAGCTTTTTATTTTACTTATTTACATTATTTAATCTCACCTATTTTATTTATTGTGTATGTAGTGTTACTCTGTATTGAATAAAGGGAGGACCTCGGCTGGCTTTCCATTTTTATTTCCGTTTTCCTTTTAGCAGACAGACAGGGCTCAGCAGGAAGCTGTGACCAGTGTAATCACTGCTGTAGATGAAAGGGTGTCCCCAAAAAGGGATTAAAGAGAAAATTCCTGTCATGGCAACCATTAGTACAGGAAGTCTGGACAGCTGAGATGGAGAAGTATTTTGAAACCAGATTAGGAAAGAAGGTGTAGTTTTTGACACTGATGCCCATGTGTGGGTGCTAATTAGGGGGAGGAAGGGCTGGTTGGAGGGTGATGGCCACATGGAGTGAGGACAGATAGGTTCTTCGGTTTCATCTGGTGGGTGAGGACATCTATTGTTGAAAGCTTGGGTTTGGTTCAGCAATTAAAAGTTGAACTAAACCAATCCAGGAAGGTCTTTCTTAATGCAGAAACTCTCTCCTCAGCTTTACTTTCCCCTACCCTCATTAAAGAAATAGAAAACCCAAAAGACAGCACAGTGCAAACCTAACCTTCCCTGACAAGCCGTGTGTGTCTTGCTGTCTGAAAAACTGTCTATTATGGTTTCCATGAAGTCTGTACATTAATCCAGTTACTCAGATCTTTGTCTAGAACTTGTCAATATTTGATGGTGTTCTCCCAGTTTGCTCTTTTCATCAAGACTATTAAATTGAAATTTTTCTTATCACAGACACTGTAAAACCTGACTTTGTAGAAAAGAAACATAGACATAGACATAGACATAGACATAGACATAGACATAGACATAGACGTAGACATAGACATAAGTAGATGTCATAACCTGAATTTGTAACCCACAGGTAAAGTATTCACTGTAGGAATTATGCCCTTTCCCTTTATCTTGAAAAGTAGCACAAAATGCACACTGCCCACATATTTGAACAAGACAGGCATCCAAATCTCTGTCCAAAGCCAGGTCAAAGGCAAATCTCACAAATCTAAATCCAAAGCCGGATTTGCACAGCTCTAAATTTAATTCACTACACCAGCAAATGCTCTCAAGGGCTCAGACATCTTGAATGCACTGCTGTAGATTAGAACTCCAGGGCACCAGACTACTTTTCCCACACAGCTCTTCAGCAGCAGCAACAGTAAATCTTGACTCTGTGATGAAGTTGTGCATCTTTGTCATTTTTTAAACTATCAAATTACTTTTTTTGTGGGAGAGACTTTGTGATGCTGGTGACCAGAATAAAGGGGTTCACATTTATCTGGATATGTAACAATCTATAAAGCTGTTATAAAAGTGATGGAGAGAGCTCAGTAAAAGCCATCACAGTCAGGGATCTGTAGCAGCTGCGCATTCCTGATCCCCCTATTCCTCTGCCCACATACAAAGGCAATGGGACCCCAGCTAGGAAGACTGCAGCTGCAGGCAGAAGTATAGTGCAGAGAGAAGGGTCCTAGCATGCATTTTTGTCATGGGAAAATGATCCTGTGTGAGAACTCTGGACTCCTCAACAAGGAGAAAGTCCAGAGCTCATACACTGGGGAGTATTGCTACAGTAATCAGTCAAAAAGGAGCTACAGTCTCTTGGGGTAGCGGAAAGATTACCTTATTTATTCCCATCAAATACTGTATTCAGTAGGGATGGCCAAAATCAGATCTTCTTAGACATGGCAGGTTTGGTACTCCATCTGGACAAGAATTCAAAATAAAAATTTATTGATGGGATTGGAAGTGCCAAAACAGCAATATATTTTGTTCAAACTCTTGAGCTAAATAAAATAATTCAGAATATCTGAAACAAAACATCCCTGCTTTCTTTATAAATGTCTTTCAACCTGTGACCTCAAGTAAGTGAGCCTTGACTCCTTCACATAATTATGCATGGTCTCTCCTGAAGGCTAAAAACCGTCTTAGCACAAGCCTGGCCATAGAAGAAAGGCAGTGCAAGGTGCATTTTGGACCTTCCCATAACTTCACTCCTTGGCCATCCCCTAACAGGACAGGTGGCTTTCCCCAAAAGGGACTCTGAGTGCAGATAACACATATTTTTTGTAAAAATCAGATACTCTTTCTTCATGATCCTGCAACTATTGAACACGTGGCATGCTGGTGATGTCTGTATAAAACTGGAGGAGATAGAAATTGGGTAAGAATAAGTCTAGGAAAAAAAAATGTAAAACTAATTTCTGCAAGGCCTACATCTGACCATGACTGCCCTTCTCGTAGATGTTGAACCAACTGGGATGTGCATATAACCAATCGAGAGGAAATCTGGCATGTTCATTTTGTGGTGCTGCAAGATAATGCCCTGTGTGAGTCATGGGAGAGTCGATAATAGACACAGTGACTTTTCCCAGTATTAATGGTCAACAACTTACTGACACTGCAGCTCATAGTTTAGACCACTATCATTTTATCATGCAAGAAGCTTACTTGAACTCCTGTCCCTCTAAGTGTGTTTTCTTGATAATTTTCAATTACGAGTCCTTGATAACTGCCTAATTCCATTATTATTCTTCAGTGAAGTGTTTGTAATATTCTTTTCTTCTTATCTTGAAGGGACCAAAGAAATTTGCAACTGTCTTTTGATTTTTGGAAACATTACTGTCTGCAGAAAAAACTAGTTGTAATTACATCTTTGTTGTAACATGCTGAGTTTTTGTTCTTCTTTTCTCTTCAGACTTCTCCCTCGTGATGATTTTGCTGCTCCCAGATTTTAGGAGAACTAAATTTCTTTAAATATTTGTACTGGAGGAAGTATTTGAATCCAAACTGTAAGAGGGAGGAAACAGAAAGAAATTAAAAGATGCAATAAATGCCTCCAGAGGGCAAATGAACAGCCTTGAGAAACTCAAAGTACTGTGGTTTTCTGTGTTTAGATGAGAAACTGCATGTCCAATAGTTTGTAAACAGTGCAGATTTTTCATCTACAGTCCAAAGGGCAAATAGATAAACTATGACAGGCTCTGAAATTAAAGGGCCTCTATAAGGAGAAGGTGATGACTTGCAGATGATTTTTTGGTCACACTCTGTTGATTAAAGTAGCAGTATCATGGGGCTCCTGCACACATACTTCTTGATCTAACACCAAAATTGATAAAAAATCCTTGTTTGGGGGCACAAAATTTGCCTTACCTCTGTGGCTGCTGAGCAAAGACAGCTGTTGCAACTTGTGGCAATGCTTTCAAGCATCCTCGTTCTGCTGAGAAGCTTACTGGCCTGCGTGCAGGCAGGGTGAGATGTTGTTCCACCACATACACTGTGAGCATGCCTTACTGCTATTTTGGGCTGTGGAACGAACTGAAGCCATGGGAATGAACACTGCTGTGTAGAAAATCAAACAGCTCAGCACTTTGGAAGCTGACTCTTCAGCTCCTATGATTTTTCACCCCCCTGCCTGCCACTGAGGAGGAGCAGGGATATCTGTGGGACCCTGGGACCCCATCCAGTTGCTGCAGAGGGGCCACAGACTTAGTTCCCAAGGCCCAGGGGAGCAGGAAGGGGCACTGAACAGAAACACTGGCAGGAGGCTAGGGGTAGACAACATGGGTGAGAGGTAGGTAAGCTCTGGGACAAAAGGACATGTGACACAAGGACTGTCCTGCTGCATGGTCAAAAGAGAAATATCCACTTTGCTAGCTCCCTGCTCCCTTGTTCTCCCCATTCCCTCATGCTAGATTTATTTCCATTAAGCTCACACTGAGCTCCAGAAGGACTGGGCATGGGGTAAAAGAGGGTTCTGGACAGGAAATGTCAGCTCTCAAGCCTTTTTGCATGGACACACACATCGGCCTTCTGCCTCATGGGGCCATGGAACAGCACTGGCAGAGCATCTTCCTCTGATTTTGGTCATCATGCATCTATCTCAAATCTCCCCAGATGCCTTTGGAAGTGCCATCTGGCCAGCCTGATATTTTTAACCAAAGGCCAATCATTTCTATCATAAGAAATTTTAAGATTATGCTAAAGAATTTTCCATCCTTAATTTGTAGTGCTCCTCAGGCAGAACACTGATGACCTAAATGAGCATGAGATTGCTGACCTTTATCGCCGCAAGCTGCCAGAAGGTCTAAGTCATGTCTTGAAGAGTCAGGTATGATGGGAAAGGCTAGATGGCAGATGCAATCAGCTCTGAACAGGAGAGACAACACTGCCTGTGACCACCAACATCCAGAATAACCCACAGGCTGCATTGCAAGTCAGTTCCCCCTTCAGGCTGTAGCACCACAGGTTTATGCCAAATCATTCCAGATCTATCCACTGTGATTTGAGGTTATTTCCAGTCACCTTCTATGGCCATGAAAAAGAAAAACAAGGTACAAATTATCATAAGTAGATGCTCAGTTCACCAAAGGATAATTTTAATCTAAGAATTTGAACATAGATTTGACTGCAAGAATTCACAATATCTTCAGTTCTACCTGAAGGACTTTCTTGCCAGATTTCATACAGAAACTGAAAGTGACAGAGTTATTATGTTGCTTTTAATAGAAATAATCTCAAAATTCATGAGCTACTCTCTTCATAAATATGTATTATGAAGTTCCTATTTTAATGTGATTAGATGTTAAATAGCAGTGTTCTTGAATACCATACTTGGCTAAGGAAAAATTCGATTTTATGGCAACAGCAAGTTTTAAAATTTTTTTTTTTTTTTTTTAAAGGCAACTATAATATTACTCAGAAGCAATGCCTTTCTAGATTTTTTTCTATCTGCTTCTGTTTCTCTAAGCACACAGGAATTAGACTATGAGGGTAAAAATTCAGGTTCTAAAGTAGTGATTTGGTCTGTTTTGGAAAGTGGGCATAATTTGATTAAAGCTTATTCTGCTTTCCAGTATATTATTGGGTTTTTTCTGTTACAGATCCCGAAGACTGTTCAAGTGACAGTTTGGCTCTGGAGAAGTGAGCCACTAGGCACTAAATAGTTATTGCTGCAGGTACAGAAGGCAAAGTTCTTTATCAAGATCTGAAAAGTTAATAGGGAACATGTGTATCATGAACAAGAGAAATATACCAAAAGAGAAGCATATATTGTGCTCAAAAAGGACAATCTCTTTTTGAAGGTAAATTTTATAATAGCTGACTGAATCTCGGTTTGCTCAAAGTGTTACTGGCAAATCATGCTTTTGTAGACGTACATGGAAAAATGTCACACATATCTTGTATTACTTATTCCTTTGTAAAAACCCAGGTGAAGAGCTGCACAGGTCAGCTCTTCAGAGTCTTTTCAAATAGTACAAGAGAAGAGACAGGAAAAATAATAAATAAATACAGACATTTTGAAGCAAATGGCCACCTCAGAGCTGATTATAGAAATAAGTATAATGTAAGCTCTCAAGTGCAATAGTGTTGTAAATACTCGCTGGAGGGGAAGTACACGCTGAACAGAATATGAGGGAAGAACAGCTCTAAGGGGAAAAAAAACAGTATGTATGGTTTGAGTTTAAAACCATAACTCATTTACATTAAGAGATCAATCAGTGGGAAAATCCATTCTGCAGTGTTAGCCCACCAGTGAACAAGCTAATTGAACACAGAGCAAGCAAGAGCCTGGGTGGCCTCTTTTCTCTTTTATCTGCACAGCAAAGCTCCCACAGCTCCAAGATCCCCCTCTCTGCAAGCCCAGTGCTTTCAGACAGGGCGACCATTCGACTGAGCCCGAGGAACTTCATCTGCGAGAAGGTAACATCTATGAAATTTATTTCCCTGCTTCTGAATGGGGCTTGAGAGCTGTGGTTGACAGTCACCCAGCGCTGGCTGCTGTGCCGGTCTGGTGCCCTGGCCATGGGGCAGGAGCTGGGTGGCCATGCTGGTGATGAAGCTGGAGCCGGAGCAGAGGTGGCTTTGTCCAACACACAGTGCTGTGAGCTCCTGAAGTAAACACGCTTACGTAACATGCAGAATCATCCCATCTTTCCCCTATGTTCTTTTGGCAGAAAGGCTCACAGGAAATATCCTGTTAGTGGAGATAAAAGGGTTGATTTACTCTGTTCCTGGTAATACATAATTGCTTAATCGCAAGCACATAATTAAACTCCATTGGGAAGGTTACAGTGACAATGATTGCCCAGCAAAGACCAGTTCTCCCAGAGAGGCAACATTTTCATCAGCTGTATTTTTTTTTAATAATGGGAACAAGGGGAAATGCACTAAAAAACCTGAATGTTTGGCAAGAGCTATGGAGGCATGAGGCATGGGAGGCTGGACACAGCCAGAGAGGCACCAAGAGAGGAAGGGGAGATAAGGTTTTAAATTATTCCCCTCACTAACTGAGCTGTTTGTGGAAGCCATGTCTCTGCAAAAGCACTTCTTGTGTGCTGAGGAGGTCACCAAGCTCAGCAAGCTCTAAAGAAGAGACCTCTGATGTGCTGAGCGCGCTCCCAGACAGAGCCAACACAGGGGCCCACCTGACCCCACCAGCCACCCTCTGAAGGTTGTTCGTGTGGATGGCATGAGGCCCGGGGGAACCACGGAACAACCAGCGGCCAGAGCAACTGCGGCATGCCCTCATCTGAAACTGCACATTCAGTGGGGAGTCACAGCTTCCCCGTGCAGAGAGACCACTACCCAGCCTGTCCCCTATTGTAAGGAAACAGCCTGAAAGGAGCGAACAGAAAGCTGTTCTTCCCAGTGACAGGAGGCACTTTTGCAGACTGGTGCATGAGTCATAACTCCTTTTACTGAAACTTGTTCTTCAGTCATTTGGAAGTCAGAGCTAAAGATACTTTTTAATTTCTTTGTCATGTAAATTCTGTGTCACTTCTGTATTAGGCACCCCCCCACAAAGGAACAGTAATTTGCTGAGACTGACAGACTTGTGTGCATGTCCACAATTCCGAGGCTTCCCTAATAACTGTGTAAATGAATGAGGTCCTGATTGTGCACAGAAGAACACTGCATTCATTTATATCATTGGTGATGAAGAAAGGACAAGAAGTTAAAAAAAATAAAAATCTTTAGTGCACAAGAGATGCTGTGTTCCTAACAGAGAGAAGACAGACAGTTCCAGTTTGTGGGTGATAGTCTGTAAGTGCAAGTAAAGAGCATCACTTTGCAGCCTGCAGAGCAAAAGAAGAAAAATCTCTGCTTCAGAAAACAGTGCTTGCTTTGAGCTGGCAAGAAATATTTCAGTAACAGGTTGTGGAGAATGTAACTTCAAAGTTTGGAAGTTGATGGAGTTTTGGAAGCAGTTGCTGAAATGTGCATCCAAAAGTGATTTAACTTCCCCAGTAAGTGATGTGTACACATGGCACACACCACTAAACCACATATGCATTCAATGCATGAATTCCCACTTTCTTGACTTCCCGTTCCAGCTTTAACATTTTTTCCAGCACAAAAAGAAATGAATCAAGCTTGCAATAGGCTGTGTGTATAAATGCCAAAGAAAAAATTAAAATCAGCTGCTATTTGAAAATTACTGAGCCTGAAGTACTTTGTTTGGATACTTAATGCCCTGTGAATCCTGTACACCATTGTGGGTAATCAGTTAAAGGACGAAGTCTTTAAGCCAAAGCTGTTCCAGGTTTGTTTGGCTTTCTTTGGTAGTATGACCTTTTATAGTGACCAAAATGGTTACAAAATCATCAGGATCCATGGGGCAAACTGGTCTTCTTGAACTGATTCCTTAGAGTATGATAATTCATTTTAAAAGCGTTTTCTTTGCTCCTGCCAAAGAGGAAACATTCCGGCCAGAAAAGAGAACATGGGGGGACATGCTGGAGAATGCATTGCCTAACATCTTCTTTCCCCCAACTTACTCTCCTGAGAAAGTGAGATTTCCTGGGACCATATGGAAGCAGAATGGCAGCAGCCTGCAGTGTGTGAAAGGTTTCTGCAGCAAAACAGAATTCCTTTCAGCCTAAAAGTACAATCAAAGCATCTCACTCCAAGTTTTTAGGAGAGATCTTTCTTTTGAGAACTTGTCAGCATAATTATGGTAGGAACAAATTTACCAAAACAAATCTTCACTTTATAAATGCTGGTAGCTGTCATGTCTAAAAATGTTTAGATACAATGCAGGAAGAGAATGAGACAGAAAATTTTTACATCTTGTTTAATACTCTAAAATTAACACCATCACTGCTAAATAAGAAGGGACACTTAGAAGAAAAACAGGCAGTCATTTTTCTCTTGATACTATTCAGAATGAGTTCATTTGTACCTGTACAAGTAGATTTAATAGTAGTGGAAGATGCAGTGGCTTGAGCCTCATCTCAGTTGGCGGAAAATTCTCGCTGTTACGTTTTCTTCCACTCCCTTTTATTTTTTTTCCTCTAAGTAGTGTCCTATCTTCCCCAAACATATGAGAAGGTTCATGTCTGATCACCACAAAACAAGTAGAGACTAGGAAGGTAGCAGCCACTCTGAAAGCAGAGGTGCATGTCACCTTCCATGTTGCAGGATTAGCAGAGCCACCTGCGGTGTTCCATTTCCATGACCAGGTCCTGAGTTCTTCCTTTTGGTAGGAAGGACAGTGCTAACGGCAGACACAGGCTGGCAGCTCTTAAATTGCATCAGGAGTTAATAATCTTAGTCTGACTCATCCCAGCCATGAGGTGAGGAAAGCAGCATGTGCTAGGGCCAGTGTCTACCCAGGCTCTGCCTGCTACAGGGCAGCAGAGTGGATCAGTGTCCAGCAAGAAGTGTCACAGTAGGAACAGGGACAAAAAGGACACACTTTTCAAGCAGAGCAGCACACATTTAGCTCTATCCCTAGTTTCCTCACACTTCCATTTTTGAAGTCTTCTACCACCTATCTACAAGGCATGTTGCATGTTTTGAGCCCAATAAACAGCACACCACAAGCAAACAGGAATGCTGTTATTCAGAGACAGAAACCATATGATGCTGGGCACAGACCCTGAACTCATCTGCAGTATGATGGACATCTTTCTGGTGATATCCCACTGAGTAATCACAAACTGTTTTGAGGTAACAAAACCCTCCTGGGATAAAACACAATAGCACTGCAATCAGTTACAATCACTTGGCACAGCTAGAGTTTTGCTTCCACTGAGATGGGAACAGGACCTGAAATATCAAGGCCTACTGAAATGCCTCATGATTGACATCAGTGATGCAAATGCAATTAATATTTCTCTCTGGTCTATGATGACTCTGGTCTCCTAATGCAGTAGAGTAGTTAGAAAAGCAATGGCACATAATGGCACATGAACCCTTTCCAAGTGGCTGTCCTATTAAGGTTATGCAAGACCCAGGGCAGTCCTCTGCAATGTGATGTCAGCTCTGGCTCCGGGCCTGACACACAGTTACACAACAGGACAAGGCAAGGGCAGAAAATGGAGATGTTCTGGAGTTATCAATTTTTTGAAATACAGTTTAAGCACACAGCTTCTGTTGCCATCACTGGGGAAACATCAAACAGGTAAACAGCAGTGAGGGGACCTATTGTCAAACTCAGACATATTTTTTTTTCCTTTTCTATATATTATTCTTTATTCTTCTTTTCTTGTATCGGTCCTGATTTTTCCCTCTCTGAGTGTCTTGGCAGGGGAGCAAAAGAGGCTCGAAAGTACATAGCTTATGACTGAGTAATGCTTTACTAAAGGCAAGGAATCTCTCTTTTTTTTTTTTTTTTTTCCATTATTTTCATGGGTTTTTTCTTTGTGCATGAGCTGTTAGCATAGAAGCCCTACCAGTATTTAGCATTTCTTCCACACTGGTTGATTCGTGCTGGTTGCAAGAAGCGTGTGGTGGGGATTTGGCCCAGCATTAGGGGAGATCACAGGCAGGGAAAGGAAATGTTATGTCAGGTTGCATAGAAAAGGGAATCAACACAAACCTTCTTCCTCACTGTGCACTTAATCCCACTGCATTATAGCAATGAATGCTGGATATACATGGATATGTGTCCGAGGTGGAGGAGAACCTCACGTGCCACCCTTGGAGGATAGGTTGGGCTGGTCTCACTTTCCCGTGCTGTTTGAAAAGATCAGGGCTCTCATCTGAGAGAAATGGTCATTTCCTGCTCTAGCCAGCTTTTTTGAGTGCTGTTTTGTTCTCTCTCAATTTAAAACCATGTAGGTGACCCTGGCTGAGGAGGAAGCTGCCCAGCATAAGTGGGGATTTTGAGCTTCTCAGAGTGCAGACAAAGCCCTGCAGAGGGATGTCCTGAGGCTCCTCAGGGGGACAAGGGTGTGTGAAGGAACTATGAATTCTCTTTACTGGTGCTGGTGAATGAGGTCTGCACGGGATGGGAACGTGGCTGCTGGCCTTGCCAGCTGGGCTCCACACCACAGAGGAGTGGGCTGGCAGCATAACCACAGGCAGGAGAACCAGGACCTTCAGCACCTGCAATCTGAGCAAGGAGAAACACAGAGAAGTGAGGTAGCGTGCACCAGTATCTGTATTCCAGCTCTTGGACATACTACCCAAAAGAAAGGCCTCTGCCCCACCAATAGAGTTTTCTGGAAATCTCCTGATAGCCAAAGCAATATGGAGCCCAGGGCTTCCCTGTTTCTCCTCAAAATACTTATAGATTGCTACTTAATTCCCTTATTTTTTCCATCAGGCTGTCTAAAGAGCTTGACTGTTAACTCAGTTGCTCAGTCAGGAGAATGCATTTTCTTGACATGTTGTAGTCCCATCTACTCACTTGTGGTTATCCTTTCCACTTACTCCCAGATTAGGCCTTGTCAGAATAAAGCTGCTGAAATTTTTCAGACAAAACCAGTATTGGTAATGAAGGTTTGAATTGTAAACACTGATAAAGTTTAGTCTGAAATAAACATTTTGTCTCAAATTATCTGCTAAAATTTTATGTCTTCTTTTCTCTCTGATACGTATCAGCTTGCATTACTTTATTTTAGTGGTATCTTGGAAGAAGACATCCCAGAAAAACCACTCAGCCAAAGATTTCCCTGTAGGTAAAGAAGATCATACCTGAAGCATAAAACCACCTATTCTATATGAAATCAGAAAGAGAAACACCTGTAATTTGAAAAACCCTGGAGTTTTGTGGAATATTTGATCCTGATCTGACATGTATGGCTCGAGCTTCTGTGGCTCATTGATGTTGGGGACTTTTTATGATGAAGAAAATACACAGTAAATCCAGCCCTGTATGATCAGAATCCCTGGAAGTATATGCATTAAAGTAGAATAAATTGATTCAGAAAACTGGCTGTTTTCCTTTTGTTCCATGTTACATCCTCAACATCTCCCTTAACTGTCCTTGGTAAGATTTTTCCTCAGAGTGTGTATTTTATACTCTGACAACTTGGTACAAATATTTTATTGTCAGAATTGGGACACAATTATGCTTGCAATCCAACTACCTATTCTGGATTTCATGTGTCTGAACTTGTGTGTGTCTATAAAAAAAATTATGCTTTTCTGTTCCCCCTCTAGTCCTCACATCTCAATTGGAACCATCATTCAGGGAAAAGAGACCTTCTCAGAGAAAAGCAGCTGTCTTTCTCCTAGTTTGTATAAAGCCCCTGGATTTCTCTGAAGCAATACAAATTCCTTGCATTTTATAAAAAACCTGTTCCACTTGAATGTTAATGCTACCTCCAAATGATATGTTTGTGTGTGTGTGTTTGTGTGCCTTTGAAAGATGCCCTTCAGAAAACCATCAGAGATGGAACTGCTGGACTTCCATCTGAATGTTGCTATTGTTCTCATCTCCATCACATTTGCTTTTCCAGTCATTCTCAGATGTGACTTCCCAACCACAAGAAATTGTTTTGAGTTAGTAGCAGACTAATTCATCTAGATTTTCTTTGTTTGAAAGAAGATTTTAGTGCCAAATGAAGAGAAGGGATTTTATGGCCAGCTCTTAAGTTGCTATGGAGCAAAATGCAGGCAAGAGAGTAGATTTCCACAGGTCAAGGTCCACAGGAGAGGACAACTTTTTTTCAGAATACTGGGTTTAGTCTGCCTTGACATAAGTCATCTTTACTGTGCTTGGAAAGAACAGGAATCAGGCCATCCAGTGCTAAACTGAGCTTTTGTGTCCTCACAAGCCAAGTCTGTCAATCCTGGCACTATTTTGTCTAACCTGTTCTTTAATACCTCTGAATACCTCTGGAATAGCTTGCTCGCCTCAGCAAACTAGTCCAGCTGCTGTCTGTCCTTACAGTCCCCGCTTTCTAGCCTATATCTCTTCCAGGTCGTCTAACATCCTCAGTTTCTGGGAAATTAGATGAGTTCAGCTGACATCAGTGAAGTTTCACGATTAAACATGTTTTGAAGGTATGACCTAGTACTGTCAAAACTCAATCCTTTCACTTCCCTCTTAATTTTTCTCTGTTCCTACTCTTTATCTCTTGATAGATTCACAATGTTCCTTCCACTCACTTTAACATGTAAGCAGTGTGAAAGTGCTGATGCTCACTCCTACATACCATCATCAGCATTCAGCTCTCTTCTGTTCATATTTCTGAAACTTTCAGATATTCATCTTCACACATGCCCACTATCACATTCTGCTGGGAATCTAAAAAACATATCAGACATCAAACATATAAAGAAGTTTCTGAGATGATTTTCCAGCCTTGTCTTTCTGAGCAAAGAAACCTCCTTTTTGTGACCCTCATCTGGCTTTCTGAGTTCAAACTTTCAGGAATTACCTTTAATACCACTCATAGGGCAAGACCTCGCCAGTTCCTCTGTCATTATGTGTAGCTACCCACCTCTGTCATGACCTCAGTCTCCACTGTCCATTTGACCTGTTGCCCAAAGGGAACTGTTATATTTTCTTCACTTTGTCTTTTTTTGAATTCACAGCTTTTCAGAGGTGTCCTAGTTCTTCTGGAAAGAAGAAGCCTGGTCCTCTGTATGATTTCAGTCCTTTCCTTAAACCCCACTCTGACTGCAAATGTCTAATTATAAAATATGAGGTACTTTTTAAATTAACTTATTTGACAAGTTTGAACACAATTAAACCATAAATCATTGCCAAATGCCCAGGTGCACATGTGCTAATTTTTGTAAGAATAACTTCCCCATCACTGCTGCTTTAATATTCCCCCTGCTAATCTTGCCCCTGCTAATCTTCTAATTCCTCATTTATTAGGTCTTGAATAAGTAGAATGATCCACAAATATAATATTATTCACTATGTGTTTATACAGACACTCACATCTTTATTGTATTTCCCACCTCTGCTTAGACTGTTTGTTGTACTAGAAGCCCAACATGGCCTTGTCGTTTGCTAAAACCCCTACAGCTCAGCCTGCATCTTGCAGTGACATCTCTGGTATGTTCCTGCTATGTGCTCCTAAGTTTAGCAGACCAGAGTATGGCAAAGGTCTCATAGCCAGGGTTCAAATTTTGTGCCACTGCCATGGTGCACAGGCAGACTGTGCTGGCACCAGCAAGGCACCTCCTTGGGGAAAGGCTGCCTTTGTATTTTGACCACTGTGTAAGAGACAGACAAGACAAACAACTCTTCCTTAGGTTTGATCTGAGGAGAGCTGACAGTCTTCCCCCCACAGACAAGGGATGCTCTGAGCCATAGGCTTTACAGTAGATACCAGTGTTTGCAGCCTAAATTTTCCAGTCCTGGAGGCTGGCTGTGGAGACTGTTTATTTGATTGTTGCTGGGCTGATTGTTTATTTTGGACTTTGATTAAATGAAAACATATTAACCATCAGCACTTACACAGAACTGTTTATAGTTAGCAGTTTGCAAATGATTTAAAGACAAGAGAAGTCAGAAGCTTGTTTGAAAATCTGGTTGCTCATAATTCACAAGGTCTCAAGGTCTTTTTAGGTTTGGTTTTTGCTCATTTTACTGTTTGTTTTTGTCCTAGCTATAACTTTGGGTAGTCTTGCTTTGTCTAGTGGGCTCTGTGTCTATTTTATACAAGATTCTATTGTGAATCCGCTGTAACCTGTACACCTTCACTTTCTTACCTGCTCCAACATTTCCTGTGCCTTCCTCTGATACAATTAATCACCTCATCAAAAGAAACCTAATACTGATACCCTCCAATACTTAGGTAAGTACCTTAACACAGAGAAAATTTTGAACTTGCGTAGGAGAGACCACAGTGAAGGACATGCTTCAGTGGGAATATTTGCCTTCAGGGACTACTGGAATGACAAGAGGTTACAAATGGACCAGTAAAACAACTTTGCTTGGAAGTAGTTCATTTTCCTACAAAATCAATCGGAGCACTCACCAAAATGAGACAAATTCAGAAATCTCCTCTTTCACCCTGCTGTCACACAGGTCATAGACCTTATCTCTCCTTGCCATGCCAAATGCCTGCATGCCCATCACCCTTTCTAATGAGCTTTTAGGTGAAGAACACACTGTATGGTTATCATGTGTGAAATCAGAGCTCCAGATCCTTTGTGACATGGTGGAATGGACTCAGTCCTCACTGTCACCTCTCACGATTGCTCTAGCACACAATGAGACTTGGAGAGCTTGGTTTACACCTTCTTCACAGTGATTTTGCAAATGCTTTTAAAAAGGTGGTACAAATTTCTCATGGTTCTTTCATGCATTTGTGTTCATCTTTCAGTTCTTCTGTACTTGTGTTCACCTCATTTTTGACAACCAGCTACACAGCTGAAAATATTAAGCTGCTGAGTAATAAAGGTACAAGGTCATCTGCAGTTTAGGTCAAAAGTCCTGCAAAAAGGATCACACTAGCAAAAAGACTGACAGGCAGACTCCACATAGGAGGCCAAAACAGGCCAATCAGAATCCCCAGCTTTGTCTTCTTAAAGCTTTTCTTCCTAAGATACGCAAGTGCATCTGGTCTGCATTTGGGTATTGAAGTACTGCCTACAGATATAAGCCTACACACCTTGGAATACATTGAAGAACAAGGACCAATGAGAGGTTATAAACAGTTCCTAATTCATGTACAGATCTCAGACCTAAAGCAGGAACATTCTCATTTTCTCTTTGGTTGTCTCTCCACCTCTTTTTTTAACTCACATTTCCCATGGAAACTAAACCTTGCTGAGAATTAAGCATTGACAGAAATAAGCTCTATCTAATGGAAGGCAGAAGTTGTTCTATTACACCAGCTCTAAGTCTGACACCATGATAATTTTTTTTGAGGAAATGGCAGTGAATATAAAGACTCGCCCTTGTGCATGGCTGACCTCTGCTTGTGCTCCTTTCCCTGGGAGAAGAAAGACCACTGCTTTTGACCTTTCCAATGCACCAGGAGAAAGAGAGAGAGTTTATTATGATAAAGAACCCTGAAAGCAGCTGTGACGTACAGCGATCTTCTCAGTGGTCACACACCGAAGAGAAGGAAGAAGTAATTGAGTTGCTTCCTAATATCTCAGTGGTTTGAGAGCAGTGAAAGAAATCATGTCAAACCAGATGGAAAGTTGTGGGAACTGTACAGAGTATGGGACTGGAGACAGAACTGGGAGGAGAAAAGGTCCTTTGCTGTGTGGAACAAGTTTTGGTGCTATAGGTCTGTGACTTTTTTGAAGTACAGCCTTTCTGTACACTTCTGCCAGACTGTTGTTCTAGGGCTTGAATGGGAGATATTACTGCAAATCCAACAGTCCCACTGCTCTGATATTTTGATGTGCTTGAACCGTGGATTCTAATGTTTCAAGAGCTGTTGTCTTCACTCTTAGAGACAGACAGTGTTACTGCAGAGGTGAGAGAGGGATTCTCTGATCTAGTGCATGTGAAAAGAGAGGATATTACTCATTGCTACTACAAAGCAGAGACATTTTTTGCAAAAGAGTGTAGAGACTGACCTACTCTATTCCCCTGAGTCTTAGGGCAGGAAGTAATCCAAGGGTGATAGAATAATAGAATAGTTTCTGTCCTTTGTTGCTATCACAGAATGCTTTGGAGAGATGAAGATGACGATTCAAATCTGAATGGATTTCCATTATTTTGCCCCCAGAACTGAAGTGCTTATACAATATAGACAATAATACCTATCAAGCACTGATTTCCCTCCTCCTTCCTGTCTTCCTCCTTGCAAACATTTCATATTTGTTTGTAAGAACAGATTGTTCTTCTGAGATGTCTCTGAACCTGGCAATGCCTCAAAAATGCACTGCTCAGTTATACAAGTGACAGTTATGAACACTAAAGCTGGCTGGATACATTATACACTCAGTTTATCCAAGATGTAATTCAAGACAGGCCATTTATTCAGTTCAACTACATGTAAAGCAGAGCAACTCTCTGCAGGAATGCACAAGATCAGGAAGAAGGCTTTAGGTAGTGTTCATTCATGTTTGCACATGTCTTGTAGGGAAGTACAATATGTTGGGGATTTTCTGGGCCAAATGCTTCAAGTTGCTTCAACTTACTTTCTGATAGATAAACACAATAAATCACAAGCTCGTTTAAAGGAAGAACAAGCCAATTTCTCTGATAAGCACAGTAGCCTCTGCAAAGTCATTTCCTCTTGGTCCAGTCTTGTTTGCCTACTGCAAAACCAAATCGTGTGTCACTTAATGAAGGAGCAGAATAAGATTCTGCCCACAGATGTAGGCAAAAAAAGCAAATTTTTAGCTATGTCCTCAGCTACCCAAAACCAGCTACGCTGTCCTTGGTTTGCATGTTAACTCTTTGTCCTTGTTTTCACCTCATTTCTGTACCTACCAACCTGGTTTTAGCATGTACCAGCACAGTGGTTTCCAGGACAAGAACTCTCATTCGTAAACTTTTGGGAGCTACTGATCATGGAATCATACAATCATTAAAATTGGATAGATGACCACAACAAATGACTGAAAACAAGCAAGGAAAAAGAGAGTTGAGTCCAGCATCCTGGGAAGGATGGGGCCTCAGGGCAAGGTCCTTCGGTGTCAACAGTTAGCAGAAAAGGTCAGGTTGGCTGCAGAGTGGACAAGAAATTCTGGGGGAGCACTCAGAGCAGAGCAGGCAGGAGACACTCAGGCATGACAGGGAGGCAACACAGACCCTTTGCAAAGAGGCAGAAACAAACGCTGTTCATACTGCCTGCCTGAGTAGGGGACTTGCAGAGACGGGGTCTCAGGACTGCCAAACACAACCCTGAGGACTTCAGGGCTGTTGAGCCTTTGCTGCCAGGTACTAGGTTCTCTGAAACTGAAGAACTTAAGTTCATAATTAATGAGAATTAAGCCATGCAGAAGGCATAAAAGCCTACATTAGAAGGCTAGTTTGTGACACTGTTCACTAGGCAATTGCTTGACATCAAAAAAAAAAAAGACAGCCCAATGTGGTATTTCCATTACCTGGTTTTATTATACTGAAGGATTTTATAGACTGTGCACTGCCTGCTGGGAAATATGACTTCTGATTGGCTTCTTCACCCCCCAAGGGTGTTAACACTCTCAGGTTTCTAAAAATGAGTCTTGCATTTAAAGCATCTCCAGAAAGACTTTGACTAATGCCCTTACACAGGAAAAGAGGAGGATTTTCAAAGGAGAAGTAAAGTCGTCCTGAGCCCTTGCTTGATATTGGAGGCAAAACCCATCCCACCAGTTTCCTTTAACATAGAGTTCTTTAATATGCCAACACATTCATTTCCATACTCCCACCATGATATCTTGGATGCTTTCCTAGAGGCAGTGTGACAGCCAAGAATTCATACTTACCATCATCACCCACCAAAACAAAAGAACTGGACAAAAAGGTACTGAGATATCCGAGCCATTTGTGAGCAAAGTGGAGCCCTGCTGATCTCCTGGGGTTAGGGAACACGGACCAACACTGGACAAGTAGAAAGTGCATGAAACCATTTAAATCCTTGTATATATACAAGTGTATGTATGTAAGTATGCTACAAAACAGGAACTACAGGTAAAGAGACTTAGGAGCAGAGGAACAAACTATGAGGAAGAAGAAAGGGAAACAAAATATTTGAGAAGAGGAAAAAAGGCCTCATTTATGCTATTTTAGCACCATAAAATGGCTTGGTTTGTCACTTTGCTGGAAGGAGGAGGATAAGAAGGCAAGTATTATATTATTCAATTGATAACAGCTGCAAATGTGAATCAGATTAAAAGAATGAGTCATTCCCATTCTCATGGTCAATTACCAAAGTCTGCTGAGGCAGCTGATGCTAGAAGTTTCATCAGTGCAATTTCATGATCTGTAGTCCTGAGGGTGACTCAAGTTATGAGCAGTTAGACCTTGGCCCATCATGTGAGTTGGAAAGGGATTTCCTGCCCTCACCCAGCCGAAGGACCAGGGTTATGACAGGGCCTCTGCAGGGGAAATTCTGACCCTGTTGCAAAACCCCAGCACCGCAAAGAAGTACCAGCACCACTGTCCATCCTATGTTTTTAAAAGAGAATGGTGGAAAAGAGATGAAGCACAATCCTGAATGAGCACTGAACCCTTCTATTCCTAGATTTGGATGCAATGTTTTTCAGAGCAAGAGGGGGATGGGCAGGATCTAGCATTTGTCTTCTCATATTTTTGCTTTCCATCAGTAAATACAGGGATTTTGGAGCCAGTTTCTAAATTGGAACAGGAGTCAAGACAGATATCTCAAAATATTTCCCTGTGATAACTTGGGTATTCACATCAGTCTTGTCTCCATGAAACAGCACAGAGGCAGTTTCACCTCTGAGAAAAAAAATCTACAACTCTCATGAAGTCACATATATTCAAAAGCAGCTGCTTACGGCATGCTTCCCCTTCCTTTCCTGGACTCTGAGGTTGCTGTTAGCCCAGCAGATAAACATGGAGTCTTGGCTACTCTTTCTGCAACTATCCTGGGCCAGAGAAATCAAGGAAAGACTGGATAGCACAGACAATTCAAAGGAGTGTTTGCCTGTACACAATATCTTTCCCAGCTAGGAAGTCTGTTTGCCCTTTGGCAATTTCAACTCCTTGCACAAAGAGTTCCATCTTGAGTGTTTTTGCACTGAGGACCTTTGAAGTGAAAGGCAGTAACTCTTTTGACCAAGGCATATTGCAGCACCGTCTCCCTTAAATAGCCACAAGCCCTTATCATTCTCATCCCTCTATTTTGTTCCAATGAAGCATTACCCCTGCAACCCTTTTGACATCTAGGCAGGGAGGGCATCTGGTAATTAGCCAGACATTGCATTTTTAGTGGAAGTCTGCTTCAGAAGTCTTGTTTTTCTAAAGCTGACCTGTTGAGTGATTCATAAGATATGTATTCATATATGGCACAGTACAGTTCCATTGGTTAGCACCCTAAATCTGCCAGATGGCTCATTAAAAAGATAAGCAGCAGAAGAAAATTCACTATCAAAGATAGCATTGTGGCAGTAGCATCCATTAGCCTGAAGTTCGTAACAAAAAGCTACCATGCCTCGGCATTTTTGAGTACACTGCACTCTCAACTAGGAAGCAGGAGAAGATCAAATTTAGAAAAGAAGGGATTTAAATAGAGGTTCAGTTCAAAAATAAAGTGTACCCTTGGAAGTTATATTCCTATAATAAATTTAGAAACAAGAACAGAATAAAAAATTTACTAGCATTCTCAGGTGACAGGCAGTGCAGTCAGGTGGACATCCCTGAGTATGACATGCTGTTTCAAATACGGACTTCCAGGAAAAGCAGGGGCAGGATGATGTCTTCTTTTTCTGTTTATTACACAGTGCTAAGAACATCAGAGATGTGTGAAGAACTATAAATCTTTGTATGTAGGCAATCTGTCTCAAATGGCCTGACAGCTCATATCAATAGTTTTGTGTACTGGTTGTCTCCTGGTTTCCAAGTAATGAGTATCTCTGTGGCCAAATTTTCAAACCTCTGCTTCCAACTAGGCACAGAAATAACAGCCTATTCAGATGTGCTCTAACCATAACAGCTTCCAGTCTGACATGCTTGGACAGATTTTTAAAAGCACTTGACAATAATATTCCAACAAGAGCCTGAAGAGAACAGGGTAAGATACTGTGCCCAAAAATTTTCTGGTGGAAAAAGTATAATATTTCCAACATCTAAAATTCATTTCAAAGAATCGAAATTGTTTGTGCCAGAATCCAGGTAAGAAGGAATTGAACACAGAAGGAGAAATAAAAACAGGTGTTTGCATTTTATTTAATTTGCAAAAGGGAATAATTTTTCTGCTCACTGATACTCCATGGGAGATTCCATCCAATGGTTTTTTAATTCCGAAAAACATTCACGAACAAAATGCAATATTCAATGATATATTAACAACATATTAGCTCTTGTGAGTTTAAACTACAACAGAAATACTTTCTGCAAACTTTCAGCTTGTTGAAGATGTTGAAAAAAGGTGTTTGTTGTTGCCCTGGCCTGATTTTTTCCCAGCTGTTGGAAGAACTGCCACAAATCAGAAAATCAGTTACTCATCTGGCTTGAATAGTGTTTTGTTGCTTTGGGTTTTTTCAAACTATCTCCACTTTTAGATGAGTTTATGATGAAAGAGAGAGAAAATTCAGTCCTATATAATTTCCCTGAAAACACAATTTACTGGATGAGCTGGGCAAAAAGGACTTCCTGCTCCTGCAGGTGATTGTATCTCAGTTAGGAAACATGAGGATAGACTATCATTTTATGCAGATAATGAGAGTATAATAGACCTACTTAAAGAGATCCTATTCTTTCGACTGTATTTTAAAAATTTGCTTAAGGAAAAGAGACAGGTTGGGTTTGTATATTGCAGTTGTATTACACAACAAGATACATTACACTACATGGCTCATTCCATATTGCTGACTTTTTAACCAGTTCCTGTTACTAATTGGTTAGGCTACCATATATTTATATTATGTATTTCGATTACTTATATAATTAAAAAAGGAAAAATTTCCATGTATGTTCTCTTTTTGGGAAGAGACAGTAAAAATACAAATAAGCTTGTTTTGGTAACAGTAATATGGTGTTAAGTACAGGAAAATGTGGTTTGTGCTGCATTATGGCCACTAAACTTCTGTTAATTCTAGTAATATTTATGACAATTATCTTTCCAGTTACTGAATCAGGTCTAGGTGTACCTTTACTTATGTAGCTGATAGTTTGTCATGGGCTGGTATTGGGACTGATGCTTTTTAACACCTCTGTCAGAAAGCTGAACAGTGGCATTGAGTGCAACCTCAGCAAGTTTGCCAAGGACCCCAAGCTGCGTGGTGTAGAGGGAAGGGATGCCATCCAGAGGGACCTGGACAGGCTTGAGAGTGGGCAGTGTAAAATTCAATAAAGCCAAGTACCAGGTACTGCAGGTGGGGAAAGGCAATCCCAAGTACTAATACAGACGGGGTGGAGAATGCATTGAGAGCAGAGCACTGTCCCCTGAGAAGGACTTGGTGGTGTTGCTTGACAAGAAGCCCAACATGACCCAGCCATGGGCACTCACAGCCCAGAGAGCCAAACGTGTCCTGGGCTGCATCCAAAGCAGCGCGGCCAGCAGGGCAGGGAGGGGATTCTGCCCCTCTGCTCTGCTCTGGTGAGAGCCCACCTGCAGTGCTGCATCCAGCTCTGGGCTCCCAGCACAGGAAGCACATGGACCTGTTATTCTAGAAGTTATTAAAAAGACATTTTAGCAACAGCACCGTCTTTTGTCAGAGCCAGCATGGGTTCATGAGAGGAAAGTGCTGCTTAACCAGGTTAATTCCCTTTTATGAGAAGGTCACCCATCTGGCCGGCAAAGGGGAGCAAGAAGAAGTGTTAGTTTTAGATTCTAGCAAGCCTTTTGATACTGTTTCTCACAGTACCTCACTGCACAGAATATCAGCTAGACAAGTCCACAATATGTTGGGTGACCGATTGCTTGACTCCAAGAGGTGCAATAAATGAGGTCACATCACGCTGGTAGCTGGAGATCCCCAGGGCTCCGTTTTAGGGCTCTTCAATGTTTTTATATATTATCTGTATCAGGAGTCAAACAAACCCCAAGCAAAACCAAATAGCTAACACCACCCCACCCCTCCAAAACCCAACCAACCAATCAAACACTTCCCCCCAAAAACAAACCCAAAAAACCCAAACCAAAACAAACAAACAAAAAAAAAAAAAAAACTCCCACCAAAACAAGGGGATAGAAAAAGGGAGAAAAGAAAACCCGAAGAAGGGAAACAGAAAATCTTTACAAGAAAGCAAAGTCAAGACTACACATGCTGCCTGGCTAAAAAGAGAATTCAAGATGACACAAGAAAGTCCTGATAGCTTTCCAAAAGCAAGGGTAAAAAAAGAGGTGTTAAAACATGCAGAGATGAATAGAGCAAGAAAAGAACCCATGGCAAGCACAGACAAAGAGAAACATATTGCCAGTACATTCTGCCTTCTCTTCAGGGGCTTTCAAGGACACCGGGAAAAGGGAACAAGTGAGTTAATTGAGGAAGAAAAAATTCCATGAACACCCTGTTGATCCAGGAAGACTGCTGGTGACAAAATGCCTTTGAATTGTAGCACTCCGTATGAAATTTGTCCAAAGCAGGATACCTCAACCCCACTACTGACATTGCTATGTAAGGAGACTTTTGCATGTAGTCAAATGTGGGAACATTTAGGATTTCACACCTGTTGTGGAGGAGGTGCATTTCAGGGCATGGTATTAGGGAGGTCCAGCACAGCCCTGCTGCAGGATCTGTAAAGCAGGAAGTGGATGAGGACATTTCTGGAAGGGCAGTAAGTATCGACACTAATCTTCATGGCCACTTCAGAGTTTTTTGTCAAGTTCCTTTTTTTTTTTNTTTTTGCCATCTGAGCTATTTATGAACCTGTCTCAAAATAATCCCTGACTGACCCACGCAGCTCCTTTTTCCCGCATTATAGAATGTGGTCCCAGCCCAGGAGAAACTACTGCCTGAGAGTGGCTGATGCTCTGCAGAGAGATGAAACGGACACATGCCTTGAATACTGCCCGCATATTCAGGGCTCATCCTCGTCCACTGTAGAGGAGGCAGGGATTCGACTGTTCTGCTTCCCCGTCTGCCTGCAGACAGGCTGCTGGTGGATCTAGCTGAGGTGATGATGCAGTGACAGGGACACCAGCTTGCAGACTGGTGTTAGTCAGCTAAGCCCTGCCATTGCCAGCCACTGACACCTCCCAGAGATGGGGGACTCGTGTCAGCCTTTCCCCACATGGAGCAGCAGGGTCTGTGACATCCGAGAAAAGGAGTGCTGGAAGCAGCAACCGAAAGAGGATGAAGGACCCTGTGTAAGCACCCTGTGTAAGCAGCTGATGGGCCTTTTGTGGGGTATATTCTGGGAATTTTACTTGCATGCCAGAAGAGTGCAATTGAATTGGGAATCACCCTTATATCAATTTTAGCAGGACGGCAAATAAAGCAATCATTTTAATTACAGTAAAACCATGTGTCAAGCAGCTAACCTTTGGCAGATGTTTTTGCAGCTTCACTGGATTTGAATGGATTCATCTTGCACTCAGATTTGAATCTGGGTTTTACCCCTTAATACTTCATCTCTTTATTATTTAATGTAATTTCATTCTGTGCAACCTCCGCAGCAAGAACTTCTGTCATGACATGGAGCCGACTGGATGTCACTGCACCATTCACTTCATGTGGGCTATCCCTCAAGATCAAGGATGTTTGTTTGTTTGTGTGTTTATGTATTTAGCCAGGCTGAAAAAATCAACTTTTAGAGAGGGACACTAAGAGCCTTTGATCTTGAGCAACAATCAGCAGTGAGCTTCTCACAACTGCTTATATTGATTTGCTATGGCTTACAAACTCAAAGCTCTCTTCCCAAGCAGAAGGACAAGAAACATCTCCTTTGTTTATTATTCAGATTGTTCCATCTTGTCCTTTAAGGTGAAAATTTATGCTTTCCACACCTTTCTAAGGCACAGAGATTGCATTTTTCTTAATGCTGTGATGAAAATAGAATTCCTTGTTTATTCATCAATGGAACAACAGAAGAGATGGGGAAACACCACTGAGGGATCACCCAAAACAATAGATTTTTCTTCTTCAGAAGAGCAATAGCATGGAGTTAAGCAGAATTGCGGAGTTATAGCACAAATCAACCCACCTGCCCCTACACTGCATTGCTGCAATTGGTCTCATTCACAGAAGCTCTCCTCTGATGGCATGGCAATTCCCCACAGGCTCCTTTCTCTAGGCTGTCTTCAGGTATCCTTCTCCAGAGGCTGCTTCAGGTATCCTTCTCCAGAGGCTGCTTCACTGCCCTGTTCCGCATAGCTTTTATTCCTATAGGTTTTCATCCTAGCTCCCCAGTCAGATTCTTTTTCTGCTTTATAACAATAACTTGTCTCAAATAGTCTTCAGACTTTATTTCCTAATTAGAGAGATGTAGGCAGTACAATATACACAATGCCAATAACCCAGTATTATCTATGGCTTATGGATGTTTATGGAGTACCTGCCAAAACTGTGACTTTTATTCTTGCCTGGGATAGTGTTTTGGCAGTCTTTTGACATCAAAAGAGAGATAGCTAATGCTCATCCACGCCTCAATGAAAATCAAAACAGAACACTCCTCTGTAAACTTGGAAAGTGATTACCAGTCAGGGCTGCACAGAAATTACAATGCAAGGAACAGAGAAAACCAAGGATGGATTTGATTTGAAAGTTCTGCCTTAAGACCCTAGAATCCCATTCTGTCCATGCACGTGATGGAAAAATTTTAGCAGCAACATTTTTTGCTAAGTAAACAATAGCAAGTTAAGGCAGAAGTAAAGTATTTCCATTCCAGCGACATCTAAACAGCAACAATTTATGCCTAGCAATTTTTTATTAATAGCTTTCATGTTCTAAAACTTCTTAATGCTCTTAAATTTTAAGGTGCCTGTATTTGAGGAGATTTTGCTTAAACCAGAATGAAGCCATGAAAGATGCAAAAGTGACCTCCTGTTTTTCCCTACACCTACAAAAATATTAGTGGTTTTTTTCACAATCACATAACAATTTAGCTTTGCTAACAGAGATCAGTTTTATGAATCCACATAAACATTTTTTAAAATAACTTCTACTTAACTGATTAATATCTTGCAGTTCCAAAAGTTCAGTTCTAGCCATATTGTTTAAAACAAAAATTTCAGATAAATTTCTAATGTGAACACTGAAAAAGTGAAATAGAAGCAATAGAGAAATTAGTCATGTCTGCTTGCCAAACTGTTTTCAATTTTGAATACATGTACAGAAGGCAACATTCAAAATTTCCAGTTTCATATCTTGTAATATCTTTAGAATATGTGCCTCCATCTTTCAAACTAGAGTAGAGAAGAAGGTTATAAAAATATCAAAATTTTCAGTGGAAATCTTCTGGACTTGTATCTGATAGGAGGATTTAGCTTGCAGGTTGTATATGCAAAGTATTATTTGTATGCTTCAAAAAATATGCATGGCAGATCCTACATAACTGTGTAACTATGTATATATATATAAATAAATGCTTGCCATGACAAATCTGACAAGTGTTATGACAAAAATCTGTTCATTCAGGGCAGGGTTTCAGAATAAAAGAGTTTCGGCCGAATCGTATCCTCTTTACGTATCTAAATCTGCAGCAGCATTGAAGTAGATGAAGATCTTAGTGCATGTTTAGAAACTGTCTCCTACTTCATGCAATGTTTCTAGCTTCCCTCCTACAGAATTACCACATGAGGGCTGGTGTGTAGAAAAGGAGAGAGCTTGTGGATTCCAGAAACAGACCTCCCTTGCACACAAGTAAGTGTAATTCCAGCTAAAAGGGTCCCTGAGAGAAACAATAGCAAGAAAAAAATTACCACAGGCAGTATACCAACATGCATAACCTGAGGTTGTCTCAACAAAACTTCTAAAGATGTTGCATATTTTCCTTGAGGAATGAACCCCAGCCTTTCACAACCCCAGCTGTCTGGGCAGTTTAACCACTCCACTTGCATAGATCTGCAAGCCCTCACTGCAGAAGCTCCTTACTGCATTTACAGCAGCACTACCATACTTCACTGGATACGATAAGGATATGCAAAAGTAAGGAAGAACTCAGGTGGGTGAGTTCCCACAAGCTCTCTGATGTCTGTTTGAGAGCTGTAAAGTGTTCTTGATGTGATTTTTAATTTCAAGGAGTTGCTGCTTGTGACCTCCAAACCTACATCCCAAACAAGGACACACTCTGAATTTGAGAACTGGAAGAAAGCATCTCATAATTATACTGCTTTCAGCAGCTCACCCTCTGTGCATTCAGCTTTCTAGCAAATTATTTTCCACAAGTGTTTCTGTGTGAAACTTCTAGTGTCCTATATAGAAAATGTACTTTACCTCTGAGGGCACAGGAATCTTAAAATATGGATCTTGTAGATAGTCAGAGAAAAAAAGAAAGGTATCAGTTTAAGCAGATGGACAAGAGGCAAGAGTCACAAGTCATAGCATGGAAAATTCCAGTTAGGTATAGGGTAAAAAATATTGCTAAATGAGTATTTTAAGGACAGGACAGGTTGCCCAGACATGTTGTGCAATCTCTATCCTTGGAGTATGCCAAGATGTGACTGAACAAATTCCTAGCAAAGTGAGCTGGCTTTGAAATCAGACCTCCTTGAAGCAAGAGGCTGAGCCAGATGACCTGCAGAGTTTCTTCCACTCTCAGCTGTCCTGTGCCCCACATTCTTCCCACAGCATCACCTTTCAGCACAGCTGGCATGCCAGGCTACGTCCCAGAGCAAATCCTGGGAACAAGCTTATCATGTGGCGCTGTGCAATTCACATCACAAAAATTTTACTATCACTCAGGCTAGACACTTGCTACCTTAATTTCATCCTGACACTTCATGGTAAATTTTCATGTGATGGTTAAAATACAATTTAAAAATGGGCTTTACAACTTTTATATAGGCAAAGTATTCCCTTTTCTTATTTCTATAGTAAACCATTCATATCTGAAGCTTAATCTTCTTTCTTGAATCACATCTAAGCCCCAAAATAATTTTCCATTTTCTTCTGTTATTGGCTGCTGTCCAAAAACAGATGGTAAAGGTAAAATCTTGGTCCCTTTGCACCCAATGGAATATTTTAAAACTGGTTTTCATGATGTAAGATTATCAGAGAACCGTTATAGAATAGTTTGGATTGGCAGGAACCTTAAAAATCATCTAGTTCCAACGTCTCCTGCCAAGTAGACCTGGCTGGCCAGTACTCCATTCAACCTGGCCTTGAACAATTTTAGGAATAGGGCATCCACAGCTTCTCTGGGCAACAGGTTTAAGTGGCTCACCACTCTCCAAGTAAAGAATTTCCTCCTAACATCCAGTATAAATGTCTCCTCTTTTACTTTTAAACTATTCCCCATTGTCCTATCACTATTTTCCCATGCAAAAATCTGTCTCTATCTTTTCTGTAACTCCTCTTCAAATACTGGAAAATTGAGTTAAAGTCTAGTCAGAGCCTTCTCTTCTCCAGGCTGAACAACCCCAAATTGCTCAGTCTGTCCTCACAGGAGAGATGCTCCAGCCCTCTGATCCTCTTGGTGGCCTCCTCTGGACTCACTCCAGCAGTTCCATGTCCTTCCTGTGCTGGGACCCCAGAGCTGGGTGCAGCACTGCAGGTGGGCTCTCACCAGAGCAGAGCAGAGGGGCAGAATCCCCTCCCTGCCCTGCTGGCCACGCTGCTTTGGATGCAGCCCAGGACAGGTTTGGCTCTCTGGGCTGTGAGTGCCCATGGCTGGGTCATGTCCAGCCTCTCACCCACCAGCACCACCAAGTCCTTCTGGGCAGGGCTGCTCTCAGTGAGCAGTGAGATCATCTCCCAGTCTGTGCTCTTTTCTGGGATTGCCCCGGCCCAAGTGCAGCACCTTGTACTTGCACTTGTTGAATATCCTGAAGTTCTCCTGGGCCCACTGCACAAGTTTGTCCAGGTCCCTATGGATGGCATCCTGTCCTATAGTGTCAACTGCACTGCTCAGCTTTGTGTCAGCTGCAAACTTGCTGAGGGTGCATTCGATCCCTCTGTCTGTGTCACAGATAAAGATGCTGAACAGTATCAGTTCCAGGACAGAGCCCTGAGATATACTGGCCTCCACCTGGACTTAGAGCCACTGGCCACAACTCTCTGCCTGAGTCCATCCTCCCAGTTCCTTATCCACCATATAATTCACCCTTCAAACCAAAGTCTCTCCAATTTGGAGATAAGGATGCCATGTGGGACCATGACGGAAGCCTTACAGAAAACTAGGTAGAGAATATCTATATCTGGGATTAATTTTTTCTCATGTGTTTCAGTTAAAATTTCCTGAAACTGTCTCGATATATTATTATTCAGATTGCAAACAGATAACAACCCTATATATCTGTATGCATCTCTTATTCTGATTTTTCAGTGCAATTTTATTCACAGTACTTTGTCTCTCCAGAAATTCTGGGTAAGATTTCCTTGGCCTCTGAATATCTATTAACTGAGATTCAAGTTATCCCTATCTCCAGAATCCAGCTCTAGTTTCACCTGTATTCTGTCTGGACCCCAGTTATATGGCCTGTTGTAAAACTATTTGTAAGTCATGTCAGTTAATAACTTGGCAAAAGTTCTGTATGTCCTTAATTGTGACTCTTCTTCATTTTTTCTGCTCTGACAGTATGTGACTTCCCAGAAGGAAGATAAGCCACAAGACCAGTCTGAATTTCTTGGTGATCTGCTTTTACCACATCTGACTTTCTTTTATTAGATATATGCAAAATTAGAGCTGTAATTATGGCTCCTATTATCCCATCCTTACTAATCTGGTGACAGATGTTCCCTCTGGCATTTGGTAGTTCTTAGATACAAGATAAGACAGATAAGTTAAGGAAGGTAAGATACTAACTTGGATTGTCAACACACCATTGTCCAGTGACAAGCAGAAAGGCTAGGTGATCAGGAGAAGTGGAAAAGGAAATTGTTCCAGCCACAGACACTGAGATTCTAGCAGGGATGAAATAGCACATGTGAGCACATTTATGGAAAACCAGATGAGAGCTGCTGGATGGGTGGAGGCATATGCTCAGCAACATTATTTAGAAAAATTAAATTAGGGGAAAAAAAGGCAAAAAAGCTTACATGTGGGGAGGGAAGAAAGGGATGTAGAAATTGAATTTGTTCCTCACATCAACTAGCTTGTTTTTTCAGGGTTTTTCCCTCCTTCCTAGATTTCTTTCAAGATTACTTAACAACAATTGTTGGGAAGATAATGCGTTTCTCTGACATTGCCAAGAGGCATGAGTACCCCCTAGCACCAGGTTCTGTATTCAACACAAAAAGTTTAGGTCATTCAGTAGGGTGTATCAATTAACTCCAAAAAAAGTGATACAAAGCTGCAGAAAACTCAGAGGAGAACATCTCAAAGGAGAGGCTCTTAATATGAAATTTTTCTTGAAAGTGTGAAAACAGGGCTCTACTTCTAAGAATAGTCTGAGGCAGAAAAGAAGCAAGCACGGAATCTGGATGCATGTTGTCACCTACTTGCCCTTGGCAACCACAGTGAAGGCGAGCTCTCATACGTCAGTTTTGCATATTGAAGATGAAGTGCTGGTTCCAGTGTAAGAGGAGAAGAAGCAGGGAATAGAAAAAGTATTACAAATATTTTTTACTTGGTATCACAATCCATAGAAACTGAGGTAATTAGTAAAGATTTCCACAGCAACTTCTTCATAAAACAGCACACAACTAACATAAAAGCCTCCAGAGTTAAATCAGGTGTTCTGTGATTGAGCCTCTAGGCTAAACCACATCTTCCATGGCCAGTACAGCTTCCTGAAATATGCTTCTCCAGCTAGCCTGAATTTTCTGTGCCAGACTGTTTGTGAGTAGACTAAGGAAGATCTTTACAGGCTCACCAAAATGACCTCCAGGCCAAACTTCATGTTTAGGATCATTCAGTACTGGGGCAAACAATACAGCTCTTTCAACCCACCTTTAGTAAAACATCGGTTACTACCCCCCTGCAGAAGCAAAATATATTGATATGCTAGTCTTGGGTAAAATAATAAGGCATGGGAAGGCTTTGAGCAGAGACACTATTGCAGACCTGCTGGTCCCATCTACGCTGCTTTTTGAGCTTTCTCCTCTGTTCTGTCCTGTAGCCTCTCTCCCTCCATAACAAAGGTCCCTAGGGCATATTCACAGAATATGAGGCATATCTGCACTGCACACAGGATTCCCACTTCTGTCCCACAAGCCACTAAGGCACATTTCTAGCTTCCCATACAAAAAAAAAATTAACAAAAAACAACCACCACCACCACAAGAAAAAAAGCAAAAAATTGTCCTCTCCAAAAATCCAAAACCAGTTTTTAAAAACACAAACAAACAAACAAACAAACAAACAAACAAACAAACAAAAGTGAGAGTGCAAAAACATGGAGAGGGACTGTGAGTCAGAGATGTGTTCTCCAAGCTGTCAACCTTTCATTCCCATGGCTGCTCTCAGACAGTGGCAGTACCTGTTTGTGCCCATACCTGGCGTCCCACACTGGTCTGGAAGGCTGGACCCTGGTCCTGGGGTGTGTACATGTGTGTCATTATGTGCACTTGTACGTATGTATAGATGTGTACGTGGAAGGCTAATTTTAGGCAGAAGGTTCCTGCCTGGATGCTGAGCCCGGGCACGAGCTGCTCGTTGTCAGGTAAAGCTCTCTTCATCCCCAACAGGACGCAAAATAAGTCACTGCACTCCAGCACAGGTCATGTTTAATTTCCTTACTTGCAGAGGCCATTGGATGAGAAGAGGTGCCATATCCAGCCTCTCCGCAGCACCCACGCCCCCACAGCCATGTGGAGCTCACCAGTCAGGCAAGCTCTTGCCTTGAGTCCTGTACTCCTGCATGCTCTGGAGCTGGCACCTGATGGAAAGCTAGGTCCAAATGCCTGTAATGGAGAGAGTAGTGGAAGAGGAGCAGTGTTTTAAAAGCTGCTTACTTTAAAAATCTTGCTGGACACCTCCAAATGAACATATGCTGGAACCGGCAATGTTTTGCCCAAGGAAACACAGGCCCCTCAAAAAGCCATGTGTCATGGTGTCCCTTCAGATCTGCCTCCAGATCAAAATGACAGTTCTGCCTGGGAGATCCATGCATACAATCTAGAAAGAAGAAGTCAAAGTACCTGACACAGGGCAAAGCTGGTAAAAGAAGAACAACATAATGGCACTGTAAGTCCCTTGTGGCAGTTCTGCCTTCTTGCAGCTGCCACTCTCACCTGCCCTGTGTTCCCATCCCTGAGGCTCCTGGACCAGTCAATACAACCAAGCCAGTGAGAGGCTTAGTTGCCGAGATAATCCGAGTATATCTGGGAAGGACCTTTCCCAAATGGAGATCTGGGTCTAACCCTGATGAACCCCTATGTCCTCTGAATCCAGCTGGCTGTGAGAAAAAGGGACACACCCCTCACTTTCTCCAGTAGGGTGAAGAACCAAATAAGAGCAAACATCAAGCATCTTGTGACAAAGTGGTTTGGGTGGAAGTCTCTACTTGTGGCCCTGTGACCTGGGGTGGCTGCCTGAGTATGGGAAGGGCGCAGATTGGGGTGTGGTTGCTGCTTGCAGAGCCAGTAGTTGACCACGCAGCTGAGTCCTCCAGCTCTTTCAAAACCTCAGTCCACAACACTTCAGCTCAGGTAGTACTGACCAGGAAAGTGTAACTGGTATAGAGCATAGAAGCAGGATGCAGGAGGATTTGTGTTCATGTTTCACGACTTTGATTTTGAGGTGCAGAGGAATTTTTTTAAGTGGCCAGTGTGATGCCACCACCTCTCTGCCATAACTGAAGACCATCAGGCTGACCACCTTGACAAGCTGAAGCAGCATTTGTTGCATGTTCCTGAGCTGTTCCACCCCTCCAGTGAGGAAAAGGTAGCAAAACAGTGCCCAAGAGAAGGTTTTACAGGGATGAGAAGGTCTGTGTGTCCTTAAGGATGTTCGATGTTCTTGACAAAACTAGTGGTGTCTGGCTTTCCTTTCCATGCAGGGATACCTGTCCTTATGCAACAGCTGCTGGTAGCTGGGCTTTCATTCCCTGCTGCTGTGGCAGGCTCTGCTGCTCAGCACATCACAGGCAGATGGGTGGGCTGCTGGATGGCTCTGGGGCAGTAGCTCTGGCAGTCACAGCAGCTGGAGGGAGAAAAAGGGGTGCCATGAGCTTGCACACAGCAAGCAGTGGCTGCTTGTGGCTGCTGTGAATAGCCGGTGCTGTATGGCTGGTGGCGGAGCAAAGTGTCCCAGTCACAACAGCATGCATGAACTCTGCTTCTCTGTTCCATGGGGACTTCAAAGGAAAGCACAGACATGCTCTGGTGTAGAGATAAAGTCTGTGTTGACCTGTTGTGCTGGATGTGCCTGTAAATCATAGTCACTCTGATATAGCTTTTCCCAGGTGTGATGCTCAGGGGAGTCCATAAGCCTGGAGGTTTCTGCCCAGAGTTGCACTTCAGTGTTTCCCTGAAGTGTCCTGGGTGTGATTCAAGACAGAACTTCACAAAGCTGGCAGATGAACTTGTGAAGCTGTGATGAAGCACCCAGGGTCTCATTCTCTCTATAATGACCTTAAGCCACTTCATTTCTTTGCTTCAGATTTTCAGTTATAAAAGAAAAATAAATATGCCTTGTATCTCAAGGGTACTTGTAATTTATGCCTGTGGATTAGTATAACACGTACAGTTATTATGGTAAATGAGCCTATATAAATAGACAAGAAATACTGCTGTATCTAAGCAGAGGAAAATGTCACTAAATGATTGTCAGCAGAGACTATAAATATACTGGTTTCTTCACAAAGCAATCTCTCCAGTGCTGTGAAGCTAAGATCTTACATCAGCTCAGTCCACAATGCATGGAGATAGGCCTTTTTGCAAGACTGTCTATTTATACACTGTAATGTAGGCAAACGTGAGCTCTGTCTTCTCCTGCTCCAAGCTAAAAAACCCCTGAGGGTCTATTAGTGCGGATAACACAAGGTAAGTGCCACAGGTAAACTCCAAGAACAAACTGTGTCTGCCTGCAGAAGGTGATGCAGAACTGTTCTCCCGGCCCTCATTGCCACAGTATGATAGCTTTCTACAGAAAGCCCCTGCATTCTGCTTTATTCCAATGCAACAGCCAATCTGGGGAAAGTAGTTTGAAGCAGCAAAAAAAGAAGCAAGTGAAAGGAGAGAAGTGCAGTTTTGCTATGCCTGTGATGGATATTCGCTGACTCTCGTTCATTGGAATATTGAAGTACTTTTCACTGAAATCAGAGGAAGTCAGCTTCGAAAGAAGAAAACAATGCTTAAAGAAAGGATTTTTGCCTCTCCACCAGGCTGATTTTCCACAGTCGCTTTCTGTGTGTCTGAAGCCAGGCATTGATAGCACTCTTACAGGAGCCCTGGCACAGAGACCCTCTCTCAAGTAAGCAGCACTGGCAGCTGCTGCTGTCGACTCCACAAACAAGGGAGCAAATTCTGCAGCCTCTGTGCACCCACAGCTCCATTGCTATAGACCACCAGATTTGTCCTAACTCACTTTTTCATTTTCCTCTGATGTTTCAAAGTTCCAAATAGCCCTTAGAAGATTTACACTTACAAAAAAATTGTAACTTATTGACCATCAGTACCTGATAAGGTGTATTTCTAGACAAACTGCTGGCATTTGTTCAAGAGGAAATAGGATCCGATGGAAGTGCCTAAGAAGGTTCTTTAACACTTTTTCTCTTCCAAAATCTCTACTGCCTGTTAATTTTATAAGACAAAGAATTTTTTACTTGTATTAAAGAAAGTCCTACATTTAGACCTCCCCTTTTAATCTAAGAGATTTCTGACATAAAAACATCATGTTTCTTCATGTTTAATATGTTACTAAAATATGCTGTTGACAGATACTTTGCCAGTAGTGATTTCCCCTGGGAAAATGAAGTAGCATAGACTTCCTTCCTCATCTGAGAAAAAAACCCAAAACATACAACTGTGTTTTTCCAGGCAGCTGGTCAAGGAAGCAGGTGTCAGGCTCACAAGAAAGTCTGCAAGATCTGCATCACAGGCCCCTTCTTCCCCTGCCCAGCTGATGGCAACACCCAACACACACTGAGACTGTTCCTTGTGTTAGTAAGAAAATACTTCCTTGTTGCCCCAAGGCACATTAGGCTATACTATATATAATTTGACAGTAATTTCTCCTGCAAGTTGGACAAACAACTTCCAGTTCACATTGTCTTTATTTCCTGCCACAGCTATCTGTTGTTTGTGGAAGCTAACGCCTCTTTACAAGTTGTCCAGCTGCTTGGTTTAGGTACTTGGCAGGCTTGGCTATATTTTCTAATTTCGTAAATCTCCTTTCCAGCCTTCTGCCTCTCCTGTCTCCCCTGCAGCATTTATGTCTCTCCCTTATCCCTACAGCTAGCTCACTCATCTCACCCATTCATTTCCAAATCAGTATCAAAATCCCCATCCCTCCACGCATTTAAACCCTCTAAGTACTTTCTTCCCTTACACACTGGAGTCTGTTATGCTCCCTCCCTCGCCCTGCTCCTCCTGCTCTAGCAGTACCAGCCTGCTCTCTGCACCCAAGCACAATCTCCCCTTGTTGAAGCAGCCGCCGCTGGCTTGCCTGCCCGAGCCATCTGGACCCGCAGCCCTGCGCTTCACTGAATCCCGTGGCTCTAAGAACTTATCTACATGCCCTTCCCCTGACAATTCATTTCTTTTCTCCATCCACTGTTCTTCAGGCTGTAAATCAAGGATTACTATTGTTCTCTGTGAAGCATTTTAGGAAGCAAGATGGATTAGGCGCTTTACAGATTGAGGTGAAATAATGTATTTTGTTGTCTAGTGAAATAATGTATTTTGTTGTCTTAAGAAGCATTTGACAGGCAGGTACTACACTGTGTACCAAGAGAACAGCTGATGAAAAGGAAGATGTTATAAATATACACACAACACACAAGTTGCTTAAAAAGTTGGTATTTACAAGGGTTAACTCACGGTACTATGTAAGATATCATTATTTATTTCCTTATATTATTTCCTTATTTTCTGTACTCGAGATTTGCAAAGAGGAAATAAAAAATGGCAGCTGCTCGATTTTGGGTAAATCTTGGCAAAATTCTTGTTTCTAAAGGTGATTATTGTATGCAGGTGGTTTCCTACAGCAAAAGTTCATAATGCCTTTTGAATTCCTGTGGACAGTGCAAAGCAAATCCCTTACAACACAAGAAAAGGAAATAAAGTTGAAGGGAGAAGATAAAAGCAAGTGGCACATAGACCTAAAGAAACAGATTTTTCATCATAAACCAAGCACTGAAATACTGTTAGCAGCCTTGGGAGGTGACAGCAATAAAATTAGAGCTCAGCTTGTCATATTGTCATTAGGGTGGTTTTTTTGTTTTTTAAAGATGCATTGGTCAAAAAGTTGTGTTAGCCTGATTTCCTGCAGGTCTGTGGGTTTTGTCTTCTATATCCTCCACCTATTACCAAAGCAAACCAGGTGCCACCAGGCTTGCATGTATCCTCATCAGTTTAGAGCACACACAGCACTTGGTCCAAGTTTGGCACAGGTTGGTGCACACCAGCCAGAGTGGTGCTGGAACCTCACTGCTCTGCTAACCAGCTGCTGCCAACTGCTCAAGGACACTTCTTATGGTTTAATTCCTAGATGAATCTTGAATTTTGTTCTCTATTCTACCTGGATACTCACTTTCATAAAAATTAAAAGGATTTATCTTTAGGACGTCTACTCCTCTTCCTTACGTAAGGCTGCAACTGAACAACGGGCTTAAAACTTATGAGGCAGAAGCTGGCAGGAAAACGGACAGAAGGTGTTAACAAGATGCCCAAGGCCTTGTTCTGGCAGGAGGCCATGGTGCCACTTGGATGGCATCACTACTTCAATTTTAGTTCTCCTCCCTGACGAGGTCTGACACCCCAGTAGTTGTACCCTCCTGGTACAGTCAGAGTATGTGGGAGAGAAGGAAAGTGGAGGGTCTTGGTTTGTGTCGCAAAGCAAGATATTTGAAACCATATCTCAGTCTTGGCTGTAGTGCTGGATCCAAAAAACTACTTGCATTTTAAAAAATATGTGGCAGGACTTTTCTCAGACACTGCAGTCCAGTGCCTGCCTAGTCACTTTAAACTGGAGAGGATCCCCTCAACTGGTCTGCCATTTGCACAGACACTGGCAAATGTACCTGAAGGGCACTTCTCAACCCAGCTGACTTGAACATCAACAGCTACATCTCTTCTAGGAAAACTTCCCCATTCTGCGACACTGATGGATGACCCAGCCCCATGTCTTTGCAGTATTGGGGTGAGACCTGGTCAGCCCTGAACCCTGCAAAGAGAACTAGAATGTATGCCATGGCTAGGAGATACATTACTCCTCAGCTAGATGTCCAGAGCTGGGATTTGAGTCCCTCTCCAGGAATGCTGTGTGGCAAAAAACCTGGAGACCCAGTGTGCTTCCTTAGATTGGCATTTTGGCCACTCTTTCCTCGTATCACCCTTGATATAATACAGATGCTAACCTGTACAGATGCTAACACGTGCCCTGGGGTGACTGTATGATACTATATTCCCTATCATCTGCCGTATTGCAGACAGGAATCCTGTGTCTTCGTGTGTCTTTAGGCTGTTTCTCAGCAGAAGGGGGAGAGAAACCAGGCAAATTTTTTCAGAGCAGTTTGTAGCTCAAGGACATATACACTCTCCTGTGTTCTCTCACTGCTGCGGCAGAGCAGAGAAGAGAAGTTTTCCTGCTTTTCCCAGCTCTTGGTTACTTTTCTCAGAAGAGAGATGGAGAGTTAAAACTCTTTGCTTTTTTTGCTGGCCTGCTAGCTGAGGCAAGAACTCTTCTGGAACTGTTCAGAACACCAGAACATCAGAACATCACAGGGAAAACCTACACCATGGTCCAGAAGGGCCTACACCGAACCCCAGTTCCAGAGAGAGACCAGAGCCACGCCTACAAAGGACTTTGAATTTTACCAGGTTCTCTCCACAATGAGAGGTTTTATTATTTAGTATTATTTCTTTTTCCGTGGCTGCGTGCACTCTGCTTGTTAAATAAACAACTTTTTTTTTCTCACTTTCCTCCAAGGAATTTCTTCCTGAACCTTTGGGGGATGGGTGGCTGGAATCTGCCTTCTTTGGAGGAGACATTCCTTCCAGAGCGTTTCCCTTTATTTGTCTCAAACCAAAACACAACGTTTCTAACTTGACATCTCTTTCTCATCCAGAAAACAGCAGAGGTTGTCTCTAAGCCTGTGTTTTGGCTGTACCTTGACACCGTTGCAGACTTTCACACACTACGTAACTAAAAAAAGCATAGTAATATTATATGTTGCTGGTGACGGAAAAGCAGCTACGTGGTGAGCAGTGACTCAAAACCCCATTCCACCTTTGAAACCCAATGGTGTAGCTGTGCTTTTCACCATTGCCAAGCAGCATCACTTTCTGGCATTGACAAGAAGGAAGTTGCTTGCTGAGGTCAGATGGCAAAGTGGGCTAAACATGGATGAAAGGCCAGACAGACTCCCTGCTGGTTTCTTTTGGTTAGTCAAGGAAAATCCACTGAGCTAGGTAAATTGCCAACGACAAGGACACTTGTTCCTTTGGTCTTTCCCAGTTCAAATATGTGACAAAGCACCAGGAAGCAGACAGTGCTATTCTCCAGCCACATGGGAGTCAGCACATGTGTCCAGCCTGCTTGCCACTTATTTGCATCTTGAGCACGTGTAGCAATCATAGCTGCTGTGTACTTGATCTTCTTCCAGGACAAGTTATAAGGCAACAAAATTAGATCTCCAGTGAGCTTAAAACACCAACTTCAGCCATTATTTTCTGAGACTGATGGCTTATTGGAATTTATATCCAAGACGAATCCTGCCAGTAACCTGGACAGAAGTTGGTGCAAATGGAAGTTGGTGCAAATCATGTAAGTGATTTGCACAACACCTGCACAAAAGCCGAGAATGGGTTTCTCATTTACTCAGAGGGAAAGTCCATGAAATGTTCCATTTCCTATTAGTACTACCCTTACAGATGATTTTCAGTGACAGTCTTAGGCTCCCTGTTAGGCTCTTGATTAGTGTGTAACAAGCCCTGAAGAGTTTAGAGCATTCATTTGAAGCCACAGCTGCAGGGGTGAGTGAGAAATGGCAGCCTGATAGGAACACAGAGATCTCTCACATACCCTTATGTTATTTTCCTTGAAATTAAAATAAAGAGCCATCTCAGTTAATAAGCTTTGAGTCAAATTTTCCTTTAGCCACAATGAAAGAACACTGCCATTAATTAGCTACTCATGTAACCACCACTGAAACCCTAGAAATTACAGCTGAAATAAGAAGCAACCCTTATCTGAGTGCAGCTGTATTTTGCTTTCCTGCAATGTAAATGCATTTTTTACGAATATGTTCCTGTATAATCCAAGTTTTACTTGTAAGGACTTCCTTCTGAAGTAATCAAACTTACATTCAAGGCAGATTTAAAAGGCTCCCCAGAACACAAGCTGGGAAAATTCGAGCAAGACTAAAGCACAAAGTATATGCATCATGTAAAATGGTTTAAGGAAATGAAATGAGCTGTGCTAGAAAAACTACAACTAAGCAAGCTTTGTTTTCTCAGGATATTTATGTGTCGCTCCATAACCTTCTCCTCAAACAGCTTCATTGAAATAAACCCAGCTCCCTCCCTACTGCTCATCTGCCTAGTCCTCCACATGAAGGGCAGCAGCTGTTGTAACCCAGACAGCCAATGCCAAAAGCAATATGTAAGAGTGGAGCTCTGCCCACCATGCCCTCCATGGGGTACTCATTTGATACTTTCCCTAACACCCAGGACCTGATTTTCAGAAACCTTGTAGAGCTGCCCTCACTTTTCACATGTCTCCTTTTGTATTGCTCTTTCTTGAAATCTGCAAGCAGTTATTAGAATGAGAGAGAAGAAATGCCAATAAAAATAGGCAGACATAGGATCAATGAGAGTGGAAGTATCTTCTTCTATTCAAAGGTCTCGTTAAAACTGAGAAAAAGATCAGCTATATATAAGACAGGACAGGGCAGGCACTCCCTGAGGTAAGAAACATGTTCTCAAACTACATGAAGAACAAGATGAGTGTTGCTGCTCAGCTTATTGTTTTATGGGCTGTATGCTGACCCCTCTTGTTTTCTTTTCCTTGACCTGGAAAACTGAGATGATGATTATAGGACCATTCAAGGACTTTGAATGTAATGTAGCTTTTGGGGTTAGTGGGGAAGGAAACAGGGTTATTTCCACGTCTTGAACAGCTAGCTGCTCATAGATTTTCATTCATATGCCTAGTTATCTTAGAATTAATTTCTTATACATATTTGCAGTCTTGTGAGCTACTTGCAGCTGTTGCAGTCTGAAGCTAAAGATGGGCCAGAAGTATTGCATTCCTGAGAAATAGCCCCTGTGATATTTAGCAGTCAGGGCTGTTGTGGTGCCAGGCATGCTCCGTAGGGAAGTGATAGGCATGGAACAAGCTGGTTGTCTGGCTGTTACATACCACAGATTAGTTGTCATGCCTTGGTCAAAACAACAAAGTATAAAATACTTCTCTCTTTACTGAAAATACAGTGCATCGTAATAGAAGACAGACTTCCCTCTCTTACATTAGTGACTTCCATTAAATGGTTTTCTTAAGAAACTATCTGATAACACAAATTATTTCTTCAGTATCTTATATCCATAATTTGTTTTGAGCTGCATGAATTAAGAATATCATTTATGTCTCTTCCATCATGATAAAAATTACCACAGATGAATGTTACCCATTCACTTTTATGGACTTCTTGGCTGAAAGATTTTCATCAATGTCACTGCGTGCTGTAATTTGCATTTGGATATATTTCAGCTGAAATAGGGCTAAAATCACAAGTAACTTGGCAACTCCTCTGCGTATTCTGGGGGTCTGTCTATTTCAGTACACATACAGAGAGTGATGCTAGTAGGCACACAGCTGTAACAGAAGGATGGCTAACCCCTTTCCAGATTTTATGAATGTGGCATCTCCTAATTCAGCCTCAGAAACACATACACTATTCTGCACCTCCTGTCCAGATTCTTAGAAAATGTAATTACATGTGTAATCAGTCTGTGAGTAGAATTCTCAAAGGTCGTTTTGAGATGCTTGGATGGAAACAAAAAATCTACAGTGCTAAAGAGACTGTTTACATTAGTTCTTAAAAGAAGTCCAAAACTTTCTCTTAAACTCATAGAAACAGGTATTTTGCCTCTTTTGGTGCATTATACGTGAATTGTAAGATCAGTTAAAAGATTGTAATCAGTTAGAAACTGTAAGAAATGTTAAATAAATTTTCACAAGCAAATGAAAAACCAAAACAAAATCAACAACAACAAAATCCAGAGGAAACTTTAAAGTTCACTAAATCCGTTCTGTATGTAATTCATGAACCACTTTTTTACTAAGTCTGGCATAAATGGCTTTCAAAATTTTTAGGTCATTCTTGTGACACATTATGTGTAATCTCCTGTTCACTTACTGTGCAAATGTACTACAAATACTTTTGTTATATCATTTGAACAATACAACACTATAATGGAGAATTGCTTTGGGCATCTTAAAGTAGTCATCACTTCTTATCTACTGAGTCATTTTCTAGGTTATTAAAAGGTGACAGTGACTAAGGACTGCCTTCTAAAAACCTGAATTTTCTGTCATTGGTGGAAAGCTGTTTCCAATATCTGTCACAGTGGCAATTACAGAGTTGCAGCTGCTGTGATTGAGGACATAAGTGAAGAGAGGTCTGTGAGAAGGGAGAGAATTTCTTTTAACAAGTGAATTACTACAGCTGGAAAAAAACTTAACAGATCTTGCAAAGCCCATATCCCTCAGGTCAGAAACCTTAGGAACAAAATTAAAATCGAAATACTGACCAAATACAAGGAAGATGATGCCTAGCGAGTAGCAAAGGTTAATATTCTCACTGGTCTTATTCTCACAGTTGATGGAGGTAAAAAGGAGCAGTCTCAACACTAGGAATAACTTCCCAGCTCTGGTTCCTGCTAGGTCTTTCACCCACGCCTCCTTCCTAGGACTAGCTCTTCAAATTCAGTGGACGCCAACTGTCCAGTCTAAAACTGAATTAATACCTGAACCTGCCACTAGCTGCATCTACCCATCTTCCAGCAGAAGTGTATCTTCTTGTTAAAACTGGATTTACTCTTAGTTTTATGCATCTTTTTATTAAGCTTTGTTGCGAACTTGCAAGGAACTTTTGTTACAGAGACAACAGAGAGCATGCACCACAACAACCACTCATAAAGAACAATCTATCTTTAAATGGCAAATGTGCATGTTAAAGTTACTGCATGTGTGTTAATTTTCAAGGCTGGCTTGACTTTTCACCCACTCAAAGCTAAACTACACAACTGCTTACTCGGGCAAGGAGAGACTGCAAAGCTCTCACCTAGAAGTGCACTCAGAGTCCCTCTGCCCCTTAGCCAAACTCTTCTTCAAAGAGTTGGGAAGATGACCAAAAGACAGACACCTAAAGTGTTGGGGTGAGATGCAGCCCCTCAGTTTTCTATGCCAATTTTCATACTATTTGGGATCTCCAAAGTGGTGAGGAAATGATTCATTTCTTTCAGACCCACTAGTTTTTGGGTTTTGATTTTTGCTTGGGTTTGTGGGTTTTTTGTGTGTGGTTGCTTTTGGTTTGTTTTGATTTTTTGTTCTCCCCCCCGCCCCGCCCCTCAGAAATACATAGATTAGAGAGTATGGGAAACCCTGAAAACATGCCCAAGCCTTCAGATTAGTTTTACTCAAGGATGAGAGATGTTTGACCCAAGTGCACGAGCCTTTGTTCAAGCACATCAGATCCACCACCCCACGGAAATGAAAACATCCAGTGCTGAATTATGCTTCAGCAAAATAAAATCTCAGTAAAAGAATATCTTTCCCCTCTAGCATATATTTGCCAACTCCTATATTTTTGTTTCTGATGATGATGTGATGATGGAAAGCACATAAACCCCATGCAGAACTGCTTCTTCAGAGCTTCCTGTTGTGATGACATAAAATTCTTCCTGGATTGCAGGATGAAACTGGAAGATGTTAATGCTGTAGGTAAAAGAAAAAGAGGCATGAATTCCAGATAATGTGGAAAGAAGCCTATGAAATATTTAGCTCCAAAACTGAAAGTTTCAGACTGAGACAGTTATTAAAGTACTGATGACAGTTTAGTTGTTAAAAGAAAGAAAAATCTGACATTTCATAAATGATACTCAAGCCCACCTCCAGCCCAAAAATCTGTCATGTACACTGTAAGACCACAGCAAAAATTTTTGAACAGTATTTATGTTGGTTCAAGTCTTCTTGAAATGGCAGCTTTATCAGTGAATAGTTACATCCGTCTGCCATTCCATGGGACTTGGGTAATCCACAGCAGTGCTTTGAGAAGAACTCCTAAGGGGCAGTGCAAAGGGTGTAACTTTTTCACCAGCGTAAGAGGTACTTGCAGCATGATTAGAAAGATATTCTCCACAGTACATCGTTTTCAGTTCACTAAGAACAGCAAAAAGAAAGCAGCTGCTGTCCTGTATTAAGCAGTGAGGGTTGGAAAGTGAAGCATCTCAGGAGCATAATTTGATGATGTAAAATTTCACAACCGGCACAGATCCAATTTAAAAGTGATCATCCACTGGGATGAAACAAAATCAATTTGACATTTACCAGCTGCACTGTAAAATTGACTGTTACTGGGACAGTTCACTTTAACAAAGTTAACCACCAACAGATTCCTGTATCTAAAGGCCCTGGTACAGACACAACGTGCTTTTTGTGTTCTTTTAATCTGAAATTTAAAGCAGCATAATAAACATGAGTTTTGAATAAATGTTAGTGCAGACAACAGTGAAAGACTTTTTTTCATTAAAAACTATGTTATCCTTAAACATGATATGGGATTGAATTCTACTGGTTTCTCCTCTCAAAAAATAAGTGTAACTAAAATCAAATGTGAAATTATGGCAACCTACATTAAAGCTTACCTATGTTGTGGCTTAAAAGCATACTTGACAGTAATATCCAGGCAGTGAGTAGTTACTACCAATATTTTAAAGAAAGCAGAAAAAAACCCACTAACAAACAAACAAAGAAAAAGCCACTGGAGTTATAACCAGTTTGCTGGCTGATTCAGCCTCTTCAGAAAGTGCAAAGATTGGGGTTTTTTAATTTTATTTATTCAGCACAGGTCATGTCAATGAGGCATTCTTTTGAACCAGAGAAACTGCAAGTTAAAAGGAAACTACGCTTCTGCAAAACATGGTGTGGGAGTCAGGAGTCTACTAATTCCACCATCTGAAAAAATGTAGGTTCTATGCTAGCAAATGTCCAAAGCAACAAACTATTTATGGCTTCCAGAAAGAAGTTAGAAACCTGAAGAGGAGTTAAAAGCTGAGTATTTAATTAATTCAGTTCTGTAATGTTTCCTCTATTTACAAAATTGTTCTACTTTAAATGCAGAAACAAAATAACATTTTAAATGAAACCTTGATGTGCAAAGAAATGTTGAAAGGCTCAGATGACAGCGCATTACAAAATCCATCCAGAGGGTCTTCACAGCCATCCTGGGAAAATGGGAGAGCCATGAGTTTTGAATGGAACCTGGATGGAACATTAACACATCTGCCTTCAATAAAGAGGTGTTTCTAAAAAGAACATTTATCTAAAAGATAAATGTATTAAGGTGACAGGTAGAAAGTTAGGGATACTGGAGGTAAAGCAAAGAGGAAGTGAAACGATTTACCCCTCAGGTATAACCATTTGAAATGATACAGGAAGATACGTTTGGTGGCAAGGCTGCATAGCTATGCATAGACCTGCCAAAACACTTGTTTGACATTAAGGAGATAATATTCCTGTTCCTTCTTAGTATTACAGCTGAGAAAGGGTGAGCTTCTCTTCGACTTCTTCCTAAATTTGTCCCATCTTAGAAGTAAAAGGCTGTGTGACAGCATACTGTAATTTTGACACAGAACAGTCTGACACATAAGACCCAAAAGACAGGCTATGATTCAAAACCTTTGGAGATATGAGGAGGTCAGCTGTGGTCAAAGTTGTCCTGCATCATTTTCTCTAAGTGTGGACTTCAGCCTTCCATCTCTCAGACAATGTGAGTGTGACTTGCCTTATGTACTTTACAACAGAGATCAAGTTGCATATTCCATGCCCCAGGCTATGAGTCTAAGCACATTATGCCCATCACCCTTAACTAGTTAATTAATTAATTACCTCACCCATCAGAAGAGGAGAGACGTGCAGAGTGGGATGAAGTTAGCTGGTGCTCATTTGTCAACAGTTACAATTTTGCATCACTAAACATTCAGCTAACATGATGATGAATGCAGGGAAAGAGTTTATGAATGTTCCATATTTTACCACTTAAAAAAATACACATAGTGTAATACTGCTTCTACTATAGACATAATCATTGTCAAAATCGATGAGCAATTCCTAAGCCTCCAGTGTCAACATGCCAGAGGAAGACAAAACTGGCAGCACATACAAGTATGGCTTGCATCAGGAAAGCTTCAGTGTCATTTATTTGCTTTCGTAAAATTAACAAAAGATTTAATCAAACAGATTTTAAAAGTAAACAGATCACAAATACGCAGCTTCTGTTCCTTGTTAAGCTAAATGTATTTTCATTGCTACATTCAGATGACAAGCAGCTTTGATTTTCCCCTGATAAGCAAATGGCCATCTCTTGGAAAGAACAGTTTGAAAGATGAATAGCTCACACACATATCTGATCTACTTTGAATTGATTCTGTGTGGTTTCTTCAAAGCAAATTTAAAGCAAAGAAACTATTAACATGACCTAATTATACAAGCCAGAAGTAATTTTGATCAGCAAGGTCTCAGCAAAATAAAAGATGTTAAATGAAATACTTTGAGCCTCTTCAGTCTATTTTGAAAGAGTGAACTGAGTCACCCTGATAGAAGCAGAGTATTTTCAACACTGTTGAAACAGAATTGATTGAACATCTCTGTGTTTTGAATGTGGGTGGAGTTATCCTCAATCTGTATTTAACTTCAATGCATTAAGATGATCTCTTATTCCTGCTCATCAAGAACAAGAATGTAGCTGTCAATCAGAAATCCCCAGAACAACAGGGAGAAAGCTGATCAAAGCCAGACATTTCCCTTGAAACTAAACAAGGAACAATGGTAGCACACTCAGAATGGCTCTGAAAGGATGAGGCTTCTGAGGCATACTTCAAAAATCTAAATTTTTTTCCTAATGAACAGCACTTCATGCCATACGAATTCTAAGTCTTACTAAGCAGTGACTTAACACAAATAAAACTGATCTGTGGAGAGTTATGTTAAAATCCTACTACAAGTAGCCATCACAATTTTCCATTATAAATGTTTGTAGGAATGTCCATTCTTACCGCACTGGCTGGAGGCCAGCTACCAAAGCTATACAAATGCGTTTAAGACAAGGAAATCCTGAGGCAGGTGTCCTTGGTAGTGCCTATTCCCACAGAACCTGATGACACCAGGACTTCGGCTTCCAGCAACGAGGACATTACCTAACATTCACTAACATCCTTCATTTTACTCAGAAAAGGCTGTTTCCTGCATCTTCCCTAGCAGTATAGCACAGGGCTAGTACATCAAGGCAGTTTGGACTTTGCAAACACTCTATAATCTAAGCTTTTCTTAGAGGCAAACACTAGATATCGATCAGGTGGAAAAAAAGAGAGCCTATTTTTTCAGACTGTTTTCCTCACATGTTCTCCATCCCTTCAACCCTTCGCTGTTTTGTCAAGTTGTAGAAAGACATTCTATACTCTTTCCTGTGTTCACTTTGCTGAGCAGACAGAATTCTGTGTCCTGTGGTCCCCTGACCAACCTGCTTCTGCAAGGATATCCAGGCTCTACTAGCTCTACCATATTTAAGTTCAGGAAATTATTTCCTGCGTGATTGATTTAAAACAGATTTAAGCAGCACAGGCTTGTCCATTACTGACCGCCTCTCCCTTCTCTTGCCCACCACAGCTGCCAGTTGCTCCCCAGATTATTTGCTACCCTTAATTTTATTCTCCGCATCTATATCTCTTGAAGATAATGCAATTTTGTTTTAAGTCTTTCTTCTCTTGTAATTTCCTCTTTAAGCATGTACCAGTGCTGTCACGATTCCATTTCCCACGCCACTGAATACCTTCTTTAATTTCATCAGGGGCTTTTTCTTTTCTCTTTTCTATGTTTGAAGCATCCTCTCCACCTGCACTCTTCTCTGTCTCTTCACATTCTATTTCCCTTCACGGTTAATAGAATGTTTTATCTGTTACAAAGCACCACAAACACTCAAGCTGCCATATAAATTACACAATGTGCCAATGAAAATAAAGGAAAGAAAATACTGCGGGCTAAATACTCACTGCTCAGCTGCCAGAGCTTTCCTTGTTCTTCTAAAGCTGCTGCAAACGCTGACTCCCATTTATACTCACTTGACTGACCTGCTGGCACTGCCAAAATGATCTAATGTGGTTTAGACATAAATGTGAGTCAGACCGTAGTTCTGCAGTGCAATGCTTCCTCTCTCAACAGAGAGTTCTATTCACTGGGCTTGGAGCATGTGGGATCAGTGAGAGGGTTATCCACCAGAAGAGTGGAGCTGCACCTCCGTGTTTCAGCTGCATTTGCACGGAAGGGATGGCTCTGCCTGGTCTGGACCAGGAGCTGTTCCACTGCATGTTCTCAGAAGCTCTTCTCCTCGTCTTGGCAATGGCAAAATTGTATTTCAGCCACTGTACAGCAGCATAGGGCAGTACCAACCGCAGCTCCTTAAACAGATGGATTTTTTTGTTTTATAACTTACAGCTCACTACCATAGACAATCATCCCTTGTCCCTGCCCCCCCATCTCAACCCTTAATGTTACATCAAGCAAAAAATCTGCTGCATCCATCCTTCCAGTGTCCAGCAGCATTGCCTTCTCACACTGCAGCAACACAACATACCTGTGCAGGATAAAAGACTTTGGTGAATAGTGCCAATAACACCCCAAAACATGACCAACAGGACCCCAACTAAGCAGCACGTGGCTCATGCCGACAAAACTATGCTTGTGATTTACATTCTCTTTGAAATGTATCCAAAAAACTCTCAAAAGAAAACATGCTATACAAAAATAGTACACATTTTGCTATGCAAAAATGGTGTGCTCTACTTCCTATTTTAATGCTATTGGAAATCATCCCAGCTGAACAACTCATCTCTCAGGGTATAGATAGTGGGAAGAAATCTTTGTCATAAGATTCCTTGTGAGGCCAGCTTTATAGGCTGCAGAAAAGGATTACACGTTTGAATGAAAGAGTCTCCACAGCTGAGATGTCCAGTGCTCTACCTCTAACAGTCCCAGGGAGTCCAGGAATGGAATATTTTCTGAGCATTTTGTTTGGTGTGCGTCTTCTCATTTGGCCTGCAATACCATGTCTTAACCTTTCCTAATAAAACCTCCTTTCCCAGACCTGTTTTCTTTCTATGTAGCCACTTAATATCTATGTGACTCTGAGTCCTGTTTACTTAGTTCTACAGTAAAATGTATCCACTGTACCTTAAACTGTGTCTCATCATAACACAAAGGGAGGATTGCCATGATTTTACCAGAGATAAATTCTTATTTCACAAATAAAATTCTTATTTCACAAGGGATAGTTTTTCTTTATTTCTTCTTTCTTTTTCCTTTCCTTTCTTTTCCTTTCTTTTTTCTTTTTCTTTTTTTTTTCTTTTCTTCTTTTTCTTTTCTTTTTTTTCCTTTTTTTTTCTGTTCTTTTTCTGCACCACAAAACTATATTTTTATTCCTTTCAATGACCATTAGGAGCACATAGATTTAAAGGATATACATCAGGTATTTTTTACCTCTTGAGAGACTTTTTAAAGTCTCCATGATTATTATGAACTAGAGGTCATATAGCCCATCATTCTGAAAATATATCTCTTTCTCACCTACTCTTGTCCTGTCCATTTCAGAACAATTTGTGAATCCTAAAAATAGCCAGAAATAAAGGTCACAAGAGTAACGGTTTAGGGAACTTATCTGTCGGTGCAGTAAATCTTGCTGCCAGTATTTGGCTGTAATTTAACCCTGCATTTTACTATCATATCCACACCATTCCTTCTGGTCCCTAAAAAATTATTCTAAGTAATTCTTACAGCAGCTGTATAAATTCAGGAGTACATCCAGCCATGCTTGTGAAGCTGTAATTACTGAGATATGCACTGCAGTAGTTACTTTTGCTCTGGGACAGGCACAGCCCTTGCAGCTTAACCAGAACTGGCTGGATGTGGGCTGTTGCTTGAACCCTAAGCTGCTGATTACCACTGCTCAGCTGAGACAGTAAGCATGAACATTTCTTTCCCCTTTCAGTCTGAAGTCAAAGAGATTAGTTAACCCACAACAGGGAGGGAGCGTGAATTAACCTGACTGCCTTGCTGCCAAATGGACTAGGCTCACCCACAAAATCAGCTGTAGAGACTAGGCAATGTATGAAGATGGTCTCTCCCTTTTGCTCTCTGCCTTTTAGCTGTTAGATGACCCATCTTAGCTTGTATCTCCCTGTGATTTGCATAGACCCCATCTGTCGTCTAGACAGCACCCAGGAACGCAGAGCTGCCCAGCAGAGAGGTCTCTTCCCTAGCCCTTGGCTTCAAGAAGGTCTCAGGAACTGGAAAGGCTGAGTGTCAAAAGAGTGTCAAAGCCATGCATGGCTAAGGAGTTAGAAATCTAGGCTGATTGTAAGCTGTGTTTGGGAAGCTGAATAAACTTGGTAGAGAGTATTGTCACAAATTCACACTGAGCTTTTTATAACCTCATAAAATCTCTGCAAGATATGACTTTACCACAAGACTGTAAAGTCTGCGTTCACCAAACAGTAAGCTAAGACTTCCATAGAGTTCAAGGTAGCTTCCCAGTACTAGACTAGGAGCATTTCGGTGTTCAAAATTAACAGCACCTCAACACTAAACTGCATGAAAACATAGCAGTGCTGTGGAAGGACCATCATTCTCACCCATATTTCAGACAAGGGAGACACTAGTATCTAGATGTGTGTCTACGCCACACAGTGGAACACAATGTAGAGATTTTCAAAACAGCTTCAGGCATAATAACTACAAAGAGAGACCTGTAGTCACTTTATCACCTTTGGTTAAGTGCAGAAATTACCTTGTGTCCAGAACTGCTTTTGATAGCTGCACTGGTATTTTTTTCTCAGCTTGCAAAGTGTCCATTGCACTGGGCAGACTAGAAGCATCTCTTGTAGTCATGAACTGCTGCTGTGTGGACATTTTAGTGAAGATTGATGTGCCCCTCCTTTCAAGAGTGTGCTCCCATAGCAGGCACATCATCGCCAATGACACCAAATTCCGTGAGACAGTAGATCTGCTGTGGCAGTCGCCACAGTCACAAGCCTGTCCCCCATGATACTCCCCTGGTGATACCACACTTTGGCTCATTGCTGTTCTGCTGGGTGATATAGATTCTATTCACGCCGATGGATTCAGATTTAGATCTGTGCTAAACCAACCCAAATTCACGAATTCTGAATTTCCATCTGCCATTGCTGAAAGGGAGGGCTTTGATGGAGTCAAAAGCAGGATGTCTACTGCTCTTATCAAGATTTGTTTACCTGCTGCTCTTACCAAAATTTGCTTCTCTGATGGAACCAGAGAAAGGGTTGATCACACTCTTGGTATTTAAGAGCTGTACTGTCTTGCAAAGAGGTTAGATGCCCCTCTGAATTATCCCAGCTGAATCCTGAAGGCTACTCCACATCCTGCTGATGTCAGTGTCATTAAATTCATCCTAGTATTCAGTCTAGTGGGAACACAGCAAGTTATATGGTGATTTTGTCAGCAAAGTAGACATTATTAATGCAGGGATTTTAGTTGGAATCACTGCATCTTAACTTCCACAACATGCTTAATTCCCTGGTTCTTACAGACTTTAATTTTTACTAAGGCTCAGCCTTCAAAGAGTAAGTCATCTAGGGAAGATAAATCTCTGAATCTCCTTCTGTGCTTGAGGAAGTGTAGGACCCCTCCATCAATGTGTTACTGAGGAACAGTTAGCAGGACTACAGCTTCACTGCTGTTCAGGTAGAAGAGCTGGCAACATCAAGTGTTAGGGAAAGGATTCTTTCTCTCTCTCTTCAAGGAAAGATCCGTGCCTGATTGCTCATGATTAAGTACCATCTGTCCTTTCCCCTCTCTAGTGCTATAGCCTCGTGCTGTGTCAAATAGAGCACTGCTCAGCTGTGTCCACAGCAAGAACATCAATATCATTAAAAGGTCTGCAATAGCATTTTAAACGCAACACCAGACTGACAAACTATAACCTGGATTAGAAGCATGCACAGACTTCAACATATGTCAACAGGGGGAAGATTCTATTGTTTCCAGACGTCCCTCAAGATGGAGAGTAATTATTATGAGTACATGTCAGAGACACAGCAGGAGGAGAGACACTGTATCTGTGAGTCACCCACAGCAGTAGCGTTAGCAGAGGAACAGCCAGGATAACGGGATTAGCAAGGCAAAACAGATACATGCCTTGGGAGTTCACACACGTGTTGTGTGCTCATTAGATGTCAAAATAGATAATTAAGGATTACACTGTATTAAGAAGATCAAGTAGGACTTAGGGCACATTCATGTCAGCTGCACTGGTGAATTGATCACAGCACCCACAAAGTACTTTCCTCTCCCCCCTACAACAGGTATTTTTGCTGTTGTTTCGTTAACTGAAAAGCCACAGTGTTAAAGAGAGCAGCTTAGGCAAAAGAATTTATCTTGGTACATTTCTAGATGTCATGGAAATATTCAAGACTATTGGAGTGTATTAATACAGAAACATATTAGCACTGTGCTACACATTTCTCACCTTTCATTTCCTAAAAGCTGTTATGATAAAACTTTCCTTTCTTTTTTCCCTCTGTCCTGGAAAATTTCTTTTTCCTGTTAATAATTGTATGCTCAAATGGGGAGGGAATCAGTTTGACTGAGGGAATCTCTCATGGCAGCAGCAGACTGGAATCACTAACCATGCAAAGCAAATTCCCGAGAGAGGGAGAGGAATACGCAACAGAGTGCTTACTTTTTCAACATATACACCAAATGGCAGCTATGACAGGGCACTCAAAAATCTTTGTTCTCTGTTTGATTTTTGGTTTCTTGCAGTATGGCTGTGAATTGCACAGATTGCATCTTGGAAGAGAACAACAGTTTCCCACAGGTTTTTCTCCAGGTCTGTTTTACAGAAGTGTCCTTTATGTTAACTGTGCTCTTGAATCATCTTTGCTGTATCTTCCTCTTGCAGTTAGAAGCAATGTGAAATAACTAAGTCTACGTCCATAATTATATTAATATCACAGAACAAAATAATTGCTGTACTGTGGTCAAACCAAATATTGTAAATAGTTTGCATCTCCCTAATTTCCATGTATTTTCTATCTGTTACATATTCTACTGCTGTGTTCAGCTGTAGTTCGGTGGTCATACAATGGAAGCAGCATGGTCAGAGACCTTGCCTTCGTGGAGAATGAAAGAAGAGTTGGAATAAAATCAAATGAAACCAGCATATAGTAACACTTTGCACCAAGTCTCAGAGCACAATCCTTTGTGCTTTCTCCTAACAGTTTTAAAAATACATGATAGTGTTATATGGTACATAAAATGTATGTTCTCAGCTAACACCCATAGAGCTTTCATGTCATGCATTTCTTATGTGCTCGGTCTTCAACTGAGAAGTGTGTGGTGTCCGTACCAGTTGGGATTATATGATTGTTGGTGCCTCTAGCTCAAAGCAATCTCATTAACTTTTCATCTCATCAAGAACTGCTCTGCATCTGCACATCTTCTCTAACATGAACAATTCCAGCAGTTCTGATTCTAATGAGAAATATAACAAGAACAGACAAGCTTTTTTCCTCCTAAAGCAGAAGGTGAGTAAATACATTGTCTCAAGAGCCTGTGGGGGTGTACAAGAAGGTTGCTTCTCCTCTGTGGATCACCTTATGCCCAACACAGTGTGGAATCTGTGAAATTAATTCAGTGCTTGTGCTATCTTTCACTTGCATGCTGACCTGTGTCCTCAGTGGGAGAACCTGCTTGCCTGTACTGTCATGCCAAACAGAATGCCAACGTGCCTGGTGGCAGCAGAGGTTTTGATATCTGCCAAAGGCAAAGGCTGCATGGGGAGGTACCTTTCACTGCACACCATCACCACCACCATCTTGTGCAGAGAAGGAGGAGGAGGAAGACAATGACAACAACAAGGAGCGGGAGAAAGAGAAAGAGCAGAAGTGGAGAAGGAGGGGGAGATAGGGAGGGCCTTTGAACACAACCTTTCTAAGATGTCACTAAGTAGGTTTCAACTGAATAGCACAAAAATAATCTAATTTCACTCCCACTCTAAGAGTACAGCGTATATTATGCTCTCTCTTCATCTATTTCCCCTGAAAGCTTTCTGCACCCAATTGCATTAATGAAGGCTGAACCAATGATGACGCAGATCAGATCAATATGGATGTATGTAGAATTAGGTCATTCTGATGGAGAGCAGGCCCAGATGCTCCAAAAGCACTCTGCCAGATGAGAGGCAGCAAGCCCTTGTCCCTCACTTTCACTTATAAGAATTATTTTGAAGAGACAAACTTGCTCTGAACTTGAGATTAAAACATAAGCACCTTGTACACCAAGGTGCCAATTCTTGACCCCTATCTGTAGTTGTTTAGATCTCTAGCATCTAGCATGGGGCTGCTCCTTACAAGCAAGGAAGAGGGGAAGTTTGGGGAGAGGAAATATCTGTTCATAACACTGCGTGGAGAAGTTGTAAGTCTTCAAGACTGGGAGAAAAGCAAGAGTGAAGCTAAAGGAATCTGTCCCTGGACAGATTCACTATGGCATCCTGTCTCCTAACCTCAGTGGGGTGGATGCAAGGGAGTCAAAGGGTCAGCTATTGTAGAAAAGGATGTTGTAAACAGAGCCATCTTAGAGCAGAGCCATCAGGAGAAAGCAGGGCTTGAAGAGCAGAGGTGAGGTGAACCTTGTTGCTTCATAATATTTGTATGCTAGTATTTCAGCCTCCCAGCAGCCCAAGTTTTTATATTAAAGGCTATTAGCTTTATTTCTGAGCAAGATGAAAAAGGCACGTTACTGGACTTTACCTCCAAGAGGCACACAAAAAGCTTGAGGAAGATATCTTGTTCTGTGCATGATATATGCCATTAATAGTAAAAAAGATGTGAAGTCTTTACCGTTACCCAGCAACACAGCAAATGTGTCAGGCATTATGGCGTGTAAAGCTGCTACTAAGCTGGTACAGCCATCTCATCATACCCTACAGGAGCAGTAACTGAGAAGAAGCAGGTAGTTCCTTGGAGCACTACAGGCCCCCATAAGCTGAGGCATCTAAAGGACTGGCAGTAACTCTACTGCCCTGAGCACAGTCCCACCACAAACTGCACAACCTGTGGATGAAGTGCATGCAAGAAGGTTGACCCTGGGAACTACAGGTCTGTCAGTCTCACTTCAGTGTCTGGTAAAGTAATGCAGAAGATTATTCTAAGAGGTATTGAAAAACACCCAAAAGACAACACAGTCTTTGGTCATGACCAGCACAACTTTGTGAGAGGAAATTCCTGCTTATTAAACCTGAATTCCTTTTATGACAAGGTAACCCACCTATCTGATCAAGTGAATCCAGCTGATGTAGTCTTTTTGGATTTCAATAAAGCTTTCAATACTGTCTTTCACAGTGTGCTGCTGGACAAAATGTCCAGCCCACAGCTGGATAAACACATCATGTGATGGGTGAGCAACTGGCTCACGGGTCAGGCAGAAAAGGTTACAGTGGATGGGGTGACATCAGACTGGAGACCTGTCACTGGGGGGGCTCCACAGGGCTCCATCCTTGGCCCCCTGCTCTTCAACATCTTCGTAAATGACTTGGGTGCCCGACTGGGAGGGATACGAGGTTCATAGATGATACAAAACTGGGAGGAGCTGTTGACTCCCTCCAGGCCAGGAGGCCCTGCAGAGAGACCCTGACAAATTTGAAGGCTGGGCAATCACCGACCAGCCTCCTTGTGAGGGGAAGATGAGGGCAAATGGTGATCTCTTTTCTCCGGTGAGCAGTGACAGGACCTGAAGGAATGGCCTGAATTTGTGTAGGGGAGGTCTAGGTTGGATATCAGGAAAATAATCTTCACCCAGAGAGTGGTTGCGCACTGGAAGAGGCTCCCCAGGGAACTGGTCATGGCACCAGTCTGACAGAGCTCAAGAAGCGTTCTGACAATGCCCTCAGGCACATGGTGTGATTCTTGGGGATGGTCCTGTGAAGGGCTGGGACTTGGACTTGGTAATCCTTGTGGGTCCCTTCTAACTCAGCATGTTCTATGATTCTGTGATTCCATGACTCTGTGAGTGTTTGGAATCTCTACCCCATCTAAACTCTGCGCAGTGCAGACCAAATGCAAAGACGATTCCACTGACAAGGGCTACCTATTAGCCAAGGGCTGATAGGTCACCACCTATTCAGGCCATGAATGGTGTTCTTACAAAACTAAACAAATTTTAGTCTTGCTTTCTCCGACGGAAAATTATTGTCATACTATTTCACTCCCCTTATGGTCTACTATTTAAACAAACCCAGGCAGAGTTTTCCTGAAATGAAGAATGAGAATGTTAACTGCGCAGTGGTGTTGAGTGAGTAGATGCTCCCAGCAGAGGTATGCATGATGGCATGATGGCTTTAAAGACAAACAGCAAAACATTCCTGCCTGTCTGGAGTAAGCAACACAGCTTACAAAGTGGTCAGTACGAGACTGAAATTTGGTTCTAAAAATGCCTGTGCTAAGGAAGAATGAGGGGGTTGGGATTTTTCATTTTTATATATATCTTTTCTCCATTTGTAGGTTGATCTCATTTTGCAGCCGCTATATTCTGCACCAGCATGTGGTAGACCAAAGATTAAGTCTCAAATTCCCAGACGCTGGGTTAGAAGAGGCCAAGAATGTCACAGAAGTGACAAGATTAGTGTCAGAAGATGAGGATTTGGCTGCCAAACTTTTCAGCACCTCTTGTTACTTGAACCTTCTAAGAACATTGACATTTGTAAAAGCAGCTGATTCTTACCTCTCTTTTCTATAGCAATCAACTCCCAGGGAGAGGATCAGCTAAAAAGAGCCATGTCATTTTTTTCCAAATGGTTGTGGCTTACACCCTCCTGCTGGCAACATTAATGCCGTCATTTGCTTTTTATGAAGTGGTCAGGACTTCATCACAGTGCCAGATTTTGAAGCAGGAAACTATCAAAATAAATGCTACAGTTATCAGACAGAGTTCCAACATGTGCCAGGTAGTCATTCAAGTGCTTTATGAAATGAATGCATTGTTTTAAAATCACTTGTAACATATGTGTCTGAACTCGTTCTGACAGCAAAGAAAATTACTATGTGCATTTTTAAGGCCAAAATCTTGCCCGAAGTTAGCAAATACGAAGTAGTTGTACAAAAATATAAGATCAAAAGATACAGTTATACTACAGTGTGGAGGGTATTTCAGGGAGATCATGTATCCCATATACCCTCTCCAGACATTCGATCAGAATCACAGCCTGAAGTAGGGGCAAAGACTGCTCTCAAAATAGCACCCAAGCTCATCTAGTGGCTTAGTACATTGCAATTACTGTTTTAGGTGCTTGCACAAAATTCCTGTTGCCTGCAAGAAAACAAAATGATTTGGACACAGGATGCGCATGAATGTGGACATCATACTGTTCTTTTGGATGTTCCTGGGATCACTCCATAACTGCTGGGAAGGCACAAACCTCCAGACTGTTTGGGGTATTTTTTAAGCTATCATTAAAACAATAGTCCATTTCTCAGTATCAGCCCTGCTCTTTAATCCATATACTTCAACCTTAGCTCAAAAATTCTAGGCTTCAGCTTTTTTGTTGTTTGTATGGAATCAGGAAAATCCAAACTCACGCATTTTTATCTGCCAGTGTCCCAGGGTGGAATGTTATCTCTAGGTCAGTTCAGGGGTTTCTGATTATGTGTTTTGTGCTCAGAAGTAAAGGTCTGAGATATGTACTGGCTAAAAGACTACTTCAAACCGCATTGGCAGAAAACCAAGTTCAGATCTGGAAAAGGAATGTAGGATCCGTTTCAAATATGTTTTTCCTGGACTGACATACTCTAGAATGTCTGGAGAACCAAAAGTCAGCTTTAGATCTCATGGGAAATACCAGAAGAATGAGCCCAGTTCATCTTAGTCTTTGCCAAGATTACGTACCTTTTACTTTTACAATTCAAGCACAACAGCAGAAAAGACCACCTAATTTCACTCACATCTCTGAATGGGAATATACATTTCACTCAGAAGAAATGCTTTACCCCAATAAGTGATCAACAGTACCTTGGAAACCCAAACTTCACGTAAGTCACAATAAACTCCATCCACTCTTCAGGCCTGTGAATTTTTTCCAAGTCATTAAACAAACCAAGTGCTGATGCATCGGCCTTTTCTTCTTACACTTACCAGTGGTTTCTCCCAGCTGCAAAAGCCACTCCAGTCCACACCAATTATCCTACTGTTCAGGTATCACTTCTGTGCTCATTAGCACACTGTGCTGCTGGTTTCCAGCAAGGCTTTTGCTACTGCAATTATTTCAGGCTACTGTCAACATCAGATTTGCAGAGTCTGTCTTATACCACTGTTTGGAATGCTCTGATCTTCACTGAAGACTGCAGAAAGCAAAAATGCAGCATACAGAAAGCGCTCTGATTGTCACTGTAACAAACCATGTCATAGCAATGGCTAGACATGAACCTCTGTTTCAAAGTAGGGTTGATAGTAAAAGTTAAATTTGCTACCTGCTTCTGCTGCTACCTTAAGGCCTAGTCTGAACACCAACGAAGGTAATGGAAAACTTGTAACTGATGTTAGCATTCCTAAAATTAAGAAACCACTTGCCATAACAGCTTGTCTCTGTACTCATATTGACTATACATTGGTTGTGATAAAGGTGACCATCACACTGCAGCACCTCACACGCTATGTTTGTAATTCGCATGTGAATTGTCTGTGAACAAACTGAAGTTTCCTCAAATTCATTCTTTCTTCAGCATTCTTCTTTGGTTTTGTACTTGTTGTGTTAGCCTATAGATACTTGTTGTTTGCATATTTGTGTGACAGTTGCCATTAAAATCTCAGGCTCCTTTGGTTTAACAAGTAGGTCATGATCATTGATGGAATAATGCCATCTAACTTATTTAGGGAATAAGACCGTCTTTTACTTTTTAAATTAATCACTAAGGTAAATTATGAGCTGTGAATATCAAGAAAATATAAAAATAACAAATGTGTGAATATCAAGGAAATACAAAAATGACAATGCATTTATTTTGTATCATGTGTGATTTCCCGTTCTAACACCATTTACTTTTTCCCACTCCAAGATAACAATTAGCTTTTGAACATAAGGAGAAGCAGATGTATTAGAAGTGTCCCAAGGTTTACTAAAAGAAAGGGGGAAAAAATTCATTTCTGCATGGTTTAACAAGGTTGATGTGGACACAGCTATAATCTAGTTTAATAGCTTTAACTAAAAACTAAACATCATAGTTCCTTTTGTCTTCTGTGCTGACTTGTCCTTTTGCATAGTTATACTGAATTTGCACTAAGTTTTGCATTTCAGCATGTTCCCACTGTGTATTAAAAAAGTGGAGAAGCACTATGGGAAGATATCAGATGCAGAGTTGAATAAAACTCTCTTGGCCAAAATGTTTTTC